>CM046456.1:33627312-33812142 GCA_025506515.1 Flaveria trinervia
TTGTAAGCACAGGCCTAGGAAGAAGTCTCAATGATCTGTTTGATAAAGGATGGATGGGAACTCTGTCTTGGGGAACTGGACATAGAGCTGTTACCCCATCCATGAGATCTACTTCCTAACTATGAGTCTGTAAGACTCCCTTGTATAGGCCTCAAGGAAGATTACTTGTTCCTCCATGGTAAGCTCTTCTACTTCTCCTTCAAAGAGTGACTCTGGCCCATAATACTCAGAGAGGTATTTCTACTTCCTAACTATGAGTCTGTAAGACTCCCTTGTATAGGCCTCAAGGAAGATTACTTGTTCCTCCATGGTAAGCTCTTCTACTTCTCCTTCAAAGAGTGACTCTGGCCCATAATACTCAGAGAGGTATTTGACCTGCTTCCCATTTTTTAGTTCCACAGTTGTTATGACTCTATATGCGAATTCATCTGGGTGAATACCCTCTAAGAACAACTGGAGCTCATTCTTTCTAACTTCCTCAAGCCTCTTATACACTAACCCCTTTTTCACCACTTTATTCTCCAGCATCTTTTGTGGGGTTAGTTTAGCTTTATAGGCTTTCTTGAAGTCATCTAGGATCTCCCAAGGTGATACTACAAAGGCCAGTGAGATCACTTCATCTACAATCTTCTTTACTTGGCCAATGTATCTCTGTGGAATATTTTTCTTTTGAATCCTATGAGACACCCTGGGATCAGGCCAAATCCTCACTCTCTCTTTTTGATATTGAAAGGTATGTCTCAGAGTGCATAATCTCTGAGCATGTTTCTTCATATTGATGATTGAAGATGTGGCAGTGTATGCTTTGTCGACTCTTCTCAACAGTTCCTCATCATGTTGTTTGTGAAGCTCTTCTTCTTCTAACTTCACTTTCACAATTTGCCTTTGAGATTCAAGAGTAATTGTTGGAGGGTGACTTATGGCCTTAGGCAACTATATAACAGCTGAGATTGGCAGCCTGTCTTCATCTTCATCATTATCTTCTTCTTCCTCTTCTAGCCTCAGTACCCTTCTCTTTCTCTTCTGGGGTACATCATCGGCTATTGGTTTTGTGGGTAAGGGAATTGGTTTAGTGGGTTCTGGTTGTGGTGGTTTTGGTGTGGGAATTTTGACAGGCCGTTCTAGCATTTTGGATGTAAGTGAGGCTTTAGATTGTTTGACCAGTTCAGTCCTGCTCCCAGCACCAGCTTCATTCAAGGCTTTAATGACCAGCCCTTTGGTATATACTTCAGACGAACAGATCTTGGTGGTTATTGCCAAGATGCTGTCCCTGGACCATGACTTGATTTCAATCAATGATCTTCCAAGATGCTTAGCTATGAACTGATCATGATTTCCAGCCTTTCCCTTTCCAACACACTATAACTTGCCCATCTTGCTTGGTTTTCTTCAATCTCCAATCTTCTAATTTCTGAGTCAAGTTTTTTAGTGTCATGACCTTGCCTAAACAGCTGATCAATGATGTTATCCATTGATCGGCTGTGTTGGGCATCAGCCTCCTTCACCATTTTCTCCAACTCCTTCTCCTTCTTTCCACTCTTCCTTTTCTTGTATGTGACATGAAAGTCTTTAGTACTTTTAGTCACTTTCTCCATTTCAGCTTCCTTCTCCTTCTCCTTCTCAGTCTCTACACCCAAGTCCTTCTCATTTTCCACCTCTATCTCTTTTTCTTTCTCTTTCCCATCTTTAATCCTCTTTCATTTTGCTTTCACTGACTGAATCTCCCCCTTTTTGGTTGCATTGGTTGCAAGGGTTTGATTGTCAGAAAGCCTTTTGCTCACAACTTCTTCTATCAAGGGTTGGATAACTGAGGGAAGCCTCTCATCAAGGGTTTTAATCACTATATCAGTGATAATTGGTGTGATGAGAGGTAAGGAATTTTGAAAGATAGCAGCTATTTTCTCAGGGGGGTTCTGTCCCTGAGAGATAGTGCCAGAAGTAGAGGCAGGTGGTTGAGTGTTTTGGAGTGGCTCTGTGTATAAGAGACCTTCAGAGGAAGGTGCCATATGTTGGTGTATTGGGGCAGATGGACTTAGATCCTGAGACGTTTTGGCTAGCAGCTCTTTGAGTCTGCTCACCTCAGCCTCTAGGATTGTGTTGTGGGCTAAGACATCATAGAAGAAGCCCAGGTCATCATCAGTTGTGTTGAATCATCTGACCTCCTGATAGAATCAGGATGTACATGCACTGTGTGTAGATCAGTATAAGCATGTGCCCCTTGGTCTTGGTTCCGGGGACTTCCAGCCTCAGGACTTTGTCCTTCATTGGTTGTTGCCTTTGGTGAGGTCTTATAGATGTTACCCTCTTCATCCTGGTCATTTGCTGAAACAGGGGAAGTGGCAGCCTCACCAGATGTTCTAGCCTCCTTTGCTACACTAGGAGATTGAACAGTATAACCCCTATGCTGTGGGTTAGCAGCAGCATTTGGATCCTCCCCCTCAATTGTTGAGGCTATCCCAGTTTTAATTGGTATCTGGAGAGGGGGTGAGGAATGCAACTGACTTAGCACTTTTGCAACTATTATGGTAGGACTTTGTGGGGCGGTTGTGGTGGGAGATGGTGTAGAAGCAGTATGAACCGGGGAGAGTGGTGCGTTTCAATGGCAACCTCCTCAAATGAGGAAGGTTCCAGATGTATAGGTGCCCCGAATGTGGTTGCTGCAGGCTCCTGGTGAGAGGAAGCCTGAGCGGTTGAGGTTGGGTGAGTACTTGTAGCTACTAGGGGATTATGGCCAGTAGATATATCCTGCATTTGTATTGCAGGGACATCCTCAGGGGACTCGTTTCCTGAGTAGCCGTTTTGGGATTCTTGTGTTTGGGTTTGGTGGGGACTATGGATTTGGAGGTGGTGGCTGTGGGTTCCAGCTGCGTGGGTTTTCGCAGCTTGGCAGCCTGTTTGAGTGACTGGTCTGAGTTGTGCCTGGAGTATACCTTAAGTAATACAACCATGGCAGGGACTCCAAGGCCAACAAGTCCCTCATCTTTCAGCTGGTTCTTTATAATGGCCATTATGAACCGTGGATATAATATCCATCGGTTAGCAATAGGTTTTGAGACCATATCCTTAAGTTCAAGAAATATTATTGTAGAAAAACTTAAGTTTTGTTGCTCAAGGATAGAGAAGAATACCTGCTGCCACCTGGTTGACATTTGATCCCAAGAAGAAGTCTTAGGGGCTAGGCAGACATTCACCATATGAAAAATAAGGCGTTTCGCATCATGGAAATGCTTCTTTAGGATGGTAGAAGCGTAGGTTACCCTGGTATCCATGGTGGGCAAAGGATAGATCAGTGGTGCCCTTTGAATATCCAGCGGGGAAGGTGGCATCATCCAGTTGTAGGGTTTGGCGAAGGATTCCGGAGTGATGACCACCTTACGGTAGTTGACGAACGACTGGAGAGACTCGGTGTCATTCTCCCCAGTGGTAAGGGTGACGTTCGTCCAGAACTGATTTAAGGATTCGGCATAAATGGTAGGATTGATAAGGAAGGCCATTTTGTATGGAGAATGGACCATTAGATCAATGGCAGTATCAAACTTCGTCCAGAAGGGTGATTTGGTATGGTAGGCAACACAGTTGTGTCTTGGTTTAAGCTGCATGGTCGCCATTAATGTGAGAGAAGGTTCAGAGTTTTTGAACATTAGGTTTGAGATAATGAAGCTCTATAGGATTAGGTATTTATAGGGTATGGGTTATAAAACAACTGAAGGGTTTGGTGTTAATCATCAATAGTTTTAAATGACTGATGACATGGTATTAACCTTCAGAGGTTGAAACAACTGAAGTCTTGGTTTTAGGCATCAGCAGTTATAAAACTACTAAAAACCATGGTTTTGGCTTCAGATGTTGGAAACAACTGAGGACTTGGTGTTAGTCATCAGTAGTTGTGAAACTACTGAAGACATGGTTTTGTCATCAGTTGTTGTAAACGACTAAAGACTTGGTGTTAGTCATCAGTAGTTGTGAAACTACTGAAGACATTGGTTTTGCTTTAGTTGTTAAGATGAAACAGTAGTTGTAAAATGACTGAAGAGAAAATTCCCATCAGTAGTTTTCGTCAATTCTTAGCTTTTCAGCTGTTTCATACTGTCCTCAACACTTACTCATCAGACTTTTTAGCTGTTTTCAGTATTTCATAGGACATCAGTACTTATCTGTTTTTACTGACATCAGTAGTTATAACTGCATCAGTCTCTTTTAACAGAATCAGTACATATTTGTGAGATGTTCAGTTTTGATCATCAGTACTTGTTTACTGAGATCATCAGTAGTTGTCACTTATTGTAGCTGCAGCATACCAAGCCTTAACACTAGGTTTTGGAAAGTTGAACTATCCAAAGGCTTAGAAAAATGTCTGCAAGCTCATCAGCACTAGGCACAAACTTTGGATCAATCAGAACTTTTTCAAAATAGTCCCTAATAAAATGGTGTCTGATCTCTATATGTTTGGTCCTAGAATGCTGGCAGGATTCTTGACAATGCAAAGAGCTGAAGCACTGTCCATTAATAACGGAGTCTTAGTCTCTGTAATGCCATAATCCAAAAGTTGGTTTCTGAAGCCAGAGTACCTGAGATGTACAACTTGCAGCAGCAATGTACTCTGCTTCAGCAGTGGATGTAGCAACAAATGTTTGTTTCTTACTCTGCCAAGAAATCAAACAGTTGCCTAGGAATTGACATCCACCAGAAGTGGACTTTCTGGTTAACTTGCACCCTGTATAGTCACTATCAGAAAAAGCAACTAATTTGCAAGAGTGTCCAGTGGAATACCATAACCTAGTGATTGTGTACCTTGCAGATATCTAAAGATCCTCTTGACTACAATCAAATGATACTCTTTAGGAGCAGCCTGAAATCTAGCACAAACACAAGTTGCAAACATGATATCTGGTCTAGAAGCTGTTAAGTACATCAAGGACCCAATCATACATCTGTAAAGTGTTTCATCAACAACTTTACCTTTCCGATCTGCATCCAGTTGAGTGGTGTGGCACATGGGAGTAGAACAGGGCTTACAGTTTTGTAAATCAAACTTATTCAAAAGATCTTTTGTATATTTAGACTGATGAATGAAAGTCCCATCAGCCTTTTGTTTGATTTGCAATCCTAGAAAGAACTGTAATTCTCCCATTGCACTCATTTCAAACTTCTTTTGCAATAAATGGTAAAATCATCACACAACTGGAGATCAGAGGATGCAAAAATAATATCATCAACATAAATTTGAACAAGTAGCTTATGCTTATCCACCTTCTTAATGAACAAAGTTTTATCTATGGAGCCTCTAGTGAAATTATTTTGAAGAAGAAAATTTGATAATGTCTCATACCAGGCTCTAGGAGCTTGTTTCAACCCATAAAGAGCCTTATCAAGCTTGTATACCCAATCTGGATGTTTATTATCCTCAAAACCTGGTGGTTGACACACATAAACCTCTTCTTTTATTTTACCATATAAAAATGCACTTTTAACATCCATTTGAAAAACTTTAAGATTGTGGAAAACAGCATAGGCTAAGAACAATCTAATTGCCTCCAATCTGGCTACAGGAGCAAAGGTTTCATCATAATCAATACCTTCTTTCTGTGCAAACCCCTAACAACCAGTCTGGCCTTGTTCTTAACAATAAGCCCATTTTCATCTGTTTTATTCCTAAACACCCATTTAGTGCCTATTGCACACTTACCTGGGGGTAGAGGAACCAGTTCCCACACTTGCTGCTTGTTGAACTGAAGTAGCTCAAGCTGCATGGCTTTAACCCATCCATTGTCCCTTAAAGCAATGTGATAGTTCTTTGGCTCTTGCTGACTAATGAAGAGAGCATAGAAGCAGAAATTGGACAATTGACTTCTTGTTGAAACACCAGCATTGATATCACCAATGATTTGAGACATTCGGTGATTCTTCAGCTCTTGATAAACAATGAGATCTATGCAAGTGTTTGTAGGACCTTCAGCAGTAGCAGATGGTGATGCAGACTCTTGAAACCAAGAATGAGATGGCAAATCAAAAGATGTAAAGGAATCAGTGATCTCATCAGCATTTGTTGTGGATGGAACTACTGAAGCTACAGGAACATCAAGTTTAGTGGACTCAGGCAGTTGATCACTAAACTTGAATAGGTGAGTATTGATATTATCATCACCATCAATACCACCAGGTGGAGAACTGTTGACAGGAGCAATAGCTGAAGCCTGATAAGGAACATATTGCAGTATGTCCAAATCAAATAACTCCACAGGGTTTTGTGGAATCTTGTCCTTTGGAGATTCATTAAACTTCACATGCAGAGTCTCTTCAACTATCTTTGTTCTGTAGTTGAAGACTCTGTATGCCTTGCAAGTAGATGAATAACCAACAAAATACCCTGCATCCACCTTAGGATCAAATTTGTGGAGTTGATCCTTTGTGTTGAGAATGAAACAAGGACACCCAAAGGCTCTGAAAAATGAAATTAGAGGAGCCAAATGATGTAGAACTTCATATGTAGTCTTCATCAACCTCTGATTTACTAAGGCTCTATTATGCACATAGCAAGCTGTGTTAACAGCTTCAGCCCAAAAGGTCAGTGGCAAACCAGAGTCAGCCAACATGGACCTTGCAGCTTCAATTAGGGTTCTGTTCTTTCTCTCTACTACTCCATTTTGTTCTGGAGTCCTTGGGATGCTAAACTGCCTCTTGATTCCCTTTGAGAGATAAAAATCATCAAGTGTATGGTATCTGATACACTTGACAGATAGGGAATACTGCTTCTCAAGATACAACACAAAGTTTATAATCGTGTGAGCAGCCTCATCCTTTGAATGCAAGAAGAAAGTCCATACAAATCTGGAGTAATCATCCACATTTACCAGACAGTATTTCTTCTTTGCCATACTCATCACTCTCACAGGACCAAAGATATCCATGTGTAGTAATTGCAAGCAGGCAATGGACTTAGGTTCTTCAATAGGAGGGAATGAGACTTTGTGCTGTTTTCCTTTCAAACAAGCAGTGCAATTGTCTTCACATCTGAACTCCTTCATAGGCAATCCCCTTACTAAACCATGATGTATCAGCTGATTCAAGTTTTTAAGATTCACATGACCCAGCCTTCTATGCCATAGAATAGATTCTTGAGGAGAAGCCTTGGAAAATAGGCAAGGATGGCCTTTGAGATCTATTTTCTTGGAAAGATCTAAGGCATACACTCTTCCTGTCCTGTTGGCCCTAGGAGAGTGTGATCATCCAACACCTTATCAATCAAACTTAGAACTTTAGATGACAGAATCCTGCAGTTCTGACTGGTGAAAAGAGCAACATGGCCTTTATCACACATTTGACTGACACTCAAGAGATTGTACTTGAGATTCTCCACATGGTTAACATCATCAAACCATATTTCCCCATTGGAGACAAAGCCTTTGCCAATGATGTAACCCTTAGCATCATTGCCAAAAGAAACAAACCCCTTCTTTCCTTGAGAGTAATCATGAAGAAGAGAGCTGTTTCCTATCATATGCATAGATCCTCCACTGTCTACATACCAAATGCTACTGTGGCATGCTGTAGAACCCTGCAATCATAGTAAATTAGTTAGTTTTTGAGACCCAAACCTTTTTGGTTTTGGGTCTATTCACATCAACAGATGGTAAACTAACAGATTTGCTATGAAAAACAGCCGAGGGGATGGAGATGGTGAAGAAGAAGAATCCTTTGGCATGGATTTTCTTCTCTGTGGTTTCAGCACATGAGCATCTAATTGGTTGACTCTCCCTAATAGATGTTGAACCATCATAACAAGTTGTGTCTGATTTTGTGATAAAGCCTTCAGCTCATCAGACACATTAGTGCTTGAGATTGATGGATTCCTGTGTTGTACCATCTCCCTTTGAGCAACCTCAGCTGTTGCCTGATTAACCCCTTCCTTTTTGGATTTCTTTTTGGATTTTGGGGTTACAGGTTTTGATGTTGCTGGTACAAACTTAGTTTCAAACTCAGTTTTCATTTTATCCATTTTCTTTTTAATGTTCTCATTGTGTTTGAGTTTGGAGCCATTTTTATACCAACAATCATCAGTAAGATGATTGAATAAGCCACATATTTCACATGGCTTTTTCTTCATCTTAAGTTGATCATCTGCTGAAGAAGGTGAAACTACTGAAGACTTATTCTTCAGCAGTTTGCGACTAGTACTAGCAGTTTTCTTCATCTTAAGTTGATATCTTCTTCAGTAGTTTTCCCACCCTTTCTACTGGATGTTTTCTTTCCTTTAGTACATGCAGTAGTTTGGGTTTGTTCTCCAGGTGTTATGACTTGCTCTTTAGTACTTTCAGTACTTTATGAAATACCACCAGGAGTGATCAACCTTTTGATCATGTGAGTGTCAACATTTGAACCATCAACATCAGCTGATAGGTTTTGGGAGGAATTAATGCTGACTCCAACCTCTGATGGTGCTGTATCAGATAGTAGATCACATGATGAAAAGGATTGGTTATTGCTTTCTCCATCAGATTCTACCTCTGCTCTGGGAGTAAAATCTGTAGGAGGAGCAATGTGATTATAACCAATGCCAAACTTCACATTGGAAGCAGACTGCTTACTGAGAAGCATTTCAAAACCCTTGCAGGAATGTACCCATCGATCACACTCTACCTGGGTAGCTGCAAGTGTTTCTTTGAGGTCTCTGTACTTCTCTAGAAGTACCTCTTCCCTACCCTTATCATCAGTTATTTGGCATTTAAGTTTGTAAATCTCATCATTCTTATCATTAAGCACAAACTCAAATTCAGCTTTTCTTTTGGATATTATTTGTTCTAGCTCAATGTTCTTGTTAATTAAAGCTACATTTGCTTCTCTAATAGATGCAAATACGGCTATGCATGTTTCATAACATAGCTTGGCTTTGGCCTCAGAGGATACCTGTGATACCTGTGGTATGGAGGCATTAGAGGATGAGGTATTAGCAGACTCCAGGGCCATAAGAGCAAGGTTTCCAAAAGGATTGTCACCACCATGTTGACCAACACCAGAAAATAGTTGTTCATGACCAGACATATCATCTGGTAAACTGCTCCGGTCAACAACTCCTGGGGTGAAAAAGCTGTGTTGTTGAGGTTGAGATTGTTGATGAGATTGGGAAGGTTGAGGCTCAGGAAGAGCAGGTGGTTGTTGAGCAATGGGTACTGGAACTTGACTGGTTTGTGGCATGTAATAGCAGGGATATGGATATGGCATTGGACCCTGAGGGACAAAATATGCAAGAGATAGAGGTTGTGATTGATAACCAGAACTAGCAGGATGTTGCCCTCTGTTTTGTTGAATATTACTTGGAAAAGTCACAAAGGGTGCAGAGGAGTTAGATCCAGATGATCTACACTCTCTTGCAAAGTGCCCAAGCCTGTGGCATTTGTGACACCTCAACTTACTCTTGTCAAAACCAACTTTGGTTTTGCCAGAGAGTCCAGGGAATTTCCTACCCGTTCTCTTGTAGAACTTCTAAGATGTGATATTAATCAAGGCCATTTGGTTCAGAATATCCATCTCTTCTAAGTCATCATCAGCTATACCTTTCAAATCATCCATAATGAAGCACAAATTGTCACTATTACAGCCTGACTGACTATCAACACTCACAAATGCATGATCAGAACTGTTTGAAGAGAAATCTATATGCACATCATAATTACTTTCTGATGCACATATTCTGACTCATGACCGACCAAGGCAGTGTTCCCTGGTACAAAGTCTTCAGTGAGCTTTCCTGATGATGCCAGTTTCCTTTTCTGCTCTATCTCTCTTTCAAATGTAAGCAGTTTCCCATGAAGTTGGGTGAGAGATAGGCTATCTAGATTTGCATTAGAGCGTAGGACAATTTTATATGTGTCCCACCTCTCAGGCAGTGATCTGAGGAATCTGTGGTTCATCTGGCTATTAGTGTATTCATGTTTGACCATTTTCAGCTCAGAGATCAAACATGAAAAATGCTCAAATTGTTGAGTCAGAGTCTCACCCTTCCTATGAGCAAATGTCTCATATTGTTGGGCAAGTATTTCCCTATTGTTTGCTAAAACCTGATCAGTACCACCAAATTGTTCTTTTAGTGCCTTCCAGAGGTCATGAGCAGTTTCATGATGCATAAGCCCAGAATAGATTTCATTAGGCAGTGCCATGGCCAGAATTCCATGAGCTTTAGCATCAATCTCAAATAGTTTTCGATCCTCATCAGAGTATTGTTCCTTCTCCTTTGGAACCATTTGGTTGGTTTCCGGATTGTTCACCGTAGGCTTATGTGGACCATGTACCACAGATGTCCAACAACCTGAACTGTTAACAGACAGGTGATGGAGCATTCTTCATTGCCATATGTTATACTCAGTCCTAACAAGCATCGGAGGCTTGGTTGAGGAACCAGTATTGTGAGGGTCATTAGAAGGAGTAGTCATATTCAGAATTCAGACAAATTCAAGGTAAACAAAGTAAATCTAGCTCAAAACCACTTAGAACCTCAAACAAAATGGCCAGAAGCAACAGAAACTCAATCTCTATAACCGATTCTTGCAAATTTGCTAATTCGATCAAACGTAGAGAGCAAAAGAACAGTTTCAATGATCAATTGTTAAATCGATCAATGATTAACCTGCTCTGATACCATTTGTTAGGATCTCAGCATCTAGTTTGATCAATTAGATTGGATTTGCAGCGGAATGAGCCCACGAATTAACAATTTAAACAAGAACACACGAAATTAATCAATGAACCAGTGTTTGTTATTGTAAGGATTCCTTAAGTCTGATGCAACCCAAAACATCCAAAGTGTCTCAGCAACATGCACTAAGTACTGAAGTGAAGAATGCTTCGGAAGTTTTACACAATACATTAGAAAACATTCTAAGTGTAAAATCTTCTGAAGCCAAGACCAATATCTTCCAAAGCCAAACATGAAGTCTTCCGAAGCTTCAAGAGACAAAGTCTTCCGAAGCTTCACCCTATGAAGACAGATTTCTTCCGAAGACTTTTAGTACACATGCTTTATCTGATGTACTGCTTCTCTCATAAGTCACCAACTTACAAGAGTCGGTGAAAAGGTCCATGCTTTTGGTAACTATACATTGAGGTCTTGAGTCTGAAACTTTCCACTTTATGTACTTTATCCTTTTTGTAATGTATAAGGATGTGAGCTATGGCATGTCATAGTCACAAGGTCAAAAGGCAGATATGCCTTTTGATTCTACAATTGATTTTGTTAGTGTCTAGTCAATTGTATCCAGCTGGCTTTCATAGTATAGCCGGCTGTAGGTTGTAGTATAAGTATTTCAAGTTTCTTGTATCTTTAAATATACTTTGTAACACTTGTAAAAGAACTTGAGAAAGCTATATACTGCATCCTTGAAAACCATATTCTCTTGTTCTGTCTCTTGCTTTACTTGTGTTCTTTGTATCACTTTTGGTTAACCCAGTTTACTGTTTGATTAGAGTTTAGATAATCTCCTCATTGTGTTGTTGTGTTGTAATTGTGTTCAAACCCTTAAACGATCCTGCAATTGGTATCAGAGCTTTCAGGCTCTTGATATAAGATCTAACCATCTTAAGATCCCTCACACACACAAAAACTAAACTCTTCAAATGGATTCCATCTCAAAGACTGATATGGAGACTGGAACCATGAACAAATCCCCACTGATCACTCTTGATGATTTTGACACCTGGTGCATGAGGATGGAAGGCTTCATCAGGTCTCTTGACTCAAGAATGTGGGAATCTATTGAAAATGGACCTTTCATACCCAGCACCCCCTCTGCTACTGGTGCTGGTATGATTCCTAAAGATATGACCAACTACTCAGATGAAGATAGAAAAAGAGTAGAGATTGACAGGAAGGCCATGACTGCTCTTCAGACTGCTCTCCCAAACTCTGTATACAGAGGTTTTAAGAAGTGCAAAACAGCTAAACAGTTGTGGGATGCACTGAAGCTGATGTATGAAGGCTCCTCTGAAGCCAAGGAGAACAAGAAAGATCTTCTGAAGCAGCAGTTTGAAAATTTCACCTTTAAAGCAGGTGAAACCATGACCTAACAATACTTCAGGTATGTTGAGATTGTGGATACCCTAGTGGATGGAGGAGTTCCTCTTGAGAACAGAGACATTGTAAGGATGTTCATGTCCTCACTTCCTAGGCAATGGACACACTACTGTGTGGTGATCAAGAGGACTGAGAACCTTAAAACTCTTACTCTGACAGAGTTATATGGGATTCTTAGTGGATACCAGATGGAGATGAACATACAAGGTTCATCTGGCAACTCCAACAATCAAATGGGTTCAGCCCTTCATGTGGTTGAAAGGGATAGCATAGAACCCCAACATCATCTCATATGCTACCCTGACAACTCACAAAAGGGTCCTTTCATCACCTTCCCGGAGACACCAAGGGAAAACTTTACTCAAGGAAGTCCATTCCAAGAGACAAGTTCTTTTCAAGCCTTTGTGTCTACTGATGAAAGCTATGGGAATTATCTCTTCACTCTTGAAGACCTGGACTGCATTCATCCAGATGACCTGGAATACATGGAGATGGTTCAGCAGATGGCTCTCCTCACTCACAGAGCCAAGAAATTCTACAAGAGAACAGGAAGAAGATTTCCAAGCAATGCTACCAGTGGAAAGTTTGGGCTGGATAAATGCAAAGTTAAGTGTTACAACTGTAACCTTATGGGTCACTTTGTTAGGGAGTGTAAGGCACCTAAAGCAAATGGGAGCCAAACACCACCCAGACCAAACTACACTGACAAAGCTCCTTAGTCTGAGAAGCCTAAGCAACATGCTGCTGTTGCTGTTGAAGAAGGAGGCTTTGACTGGAGTTTTCAGGCGGAAGATGCTTCTCCAAACCAAGCACTGATGGCTGACCATGATGAAGCCAAGGTATTGGGACATCTCTGTACTCCTGAATGCATTGCTAAAGTGAATAGATACAGGTCCTACAACTTAGAGATGAGATCCGATCTTGAGTCATTAAACATATTAAAATCTGATTTTAGAATGTCTGAAAATGATTACAAGTTAAAAAATAGAAGATTTGGAGAAAACCATTTCAGTACTAAAACATGAACATACAGATTTTAGAAGTCAGATCCAAGATCTCATAACTAAATTGACCGAGTGCCAGGCTGAGCTTGTGATCAGCAAAGCCAAGGCAGAGAAAAGTGTTCTTGAAGAAGAGACCTTCAAAAACATGATATCCTCATCCCTGCACAACAAAGTGTGCTATCAAAATAGATAGGGACTAGGATCAAATGAGATAGCTCCTCCACACACAATCTTGTCTGTAAGATATCCTAGGTGTGGAACTTGTGAAGATGAGCTTCCTCTCATAGATCCTATAAGTGAGGATGATGAAGAAGTGATAGTGAAGAATTCCTCTGAGAAGAGTGAAGAAGAGGATTCTTCCAAGGGCCACTATCCTTCTGAGGAGAAGAAATCATCTGTGATGACCAAGTCCAAAAGAAAGAACTTGATCAGGAAGAGCAAAAGGAAAGCAAAGAAAGCTCAAGAAATCAAGGCTACTTTTGATGCTAAGCAGAAACAAGTTTTTATCTCTGCAGGTTTCAAAGTAGTAAGGACTGAAGACATCAACCAAGACTCCTCATCTAAGAGTCCTGGTTCATGTTCAAATCATCTCAGAGCAAAGAAGAAGACTGAGCTGCTGTGTACCACTGTTGCACAGCCTGGATCATCAAACTCCAAGAACAGTTCACAACCCAAAAGAACTGTCTCAGCATCTACCAAGATGAAGGTGGAGAAGGGATGTGACCAAAGCCAGTCTTGCTCTCAAAAGGAGACTCTTTTGAAGAAGAAAATGTTATGTGTCATGTGTGAAAATACTTCTCACATTGCTAAGGATTGCCCATACAATCCTAGGAGTACCATCCACATGACCAATACAAAGACTTCAAAGAATCTCAAGAAGTCTCAAGCTTCGGAAGGAAAGTCTGTTTCCTTCGGAAGCTCCAAATCAAAGAAGAAGGTAAATGGAAAATTACCTTCGGAAGTAAAATTGGTCTCGGAAGAAGGAGTTCTTCCGAAGCACTAAAGTCTGCTGCAGTGACTGCAGAATCTTCCGAAGGTTCGTCATCAAAACCTGTGAAGTTCCAAAAGCTTCAAAGGTTTTGAAGGTCAAGTCCAAGAGTCCAAAGGTGGTGTGGAAGTCTAAGAAAGACCAAACGACTGAAATTTCTCCATCAACAATAGCTGAAGATCCTCACAGTACAACCATAGGATCTATTACTGTTGCATTACCTTCTATTACACTTACTGAGCCCAAGACAAGTACGGCTTGGGTTTCCAAATGTAACTAATCATTTTCTTTGTGCAGGAACAGCTCAAGACAAACGGAAACGTCTGGATAATTGACAGTGGCTGTTCCAGGCACATGACAGGCAATAGGTCTCTACTCCATAATTTTGAGAGAATTGATGGAGGACCAGTTGCTTTTGGAGGAGATGAAGGTGGTTACATTTCTGGAAGGGGCAAGGTCACAAATGGTAAGCTCAACATTAAAAAGGTAAACTTTGTTAAGGAGCTTGGGTACAATCTTATGAGTGTATCCCAATTTTGTGATTAAAGACATAACATGCTCTTTACTGAGCATGAGTGCATTGTTCTCAAGCCTGGTGTGGTCATTCCTCATGAGCACATCCTGCTCAGAGCCCCTAGGAAAGGGAACATGTACAAGATGGATTGCAAGAAACATCTCCCTCTGGAGAAGTTTCATGCTTTCTATCTAAAGCCAATAGTGATGAGTCTTTCCTATGGCATAAAAGAATGTGCCATGTAAACTTTAAAAACATGAATAAATTGATTAAGCATGATCTGGTAACTGGAATGCCAAAGAAAGAGTTTACAAGTGATGATCATTGTGTTGCATGCCTGAAAGGGAAGCAACATAAGGCATCCCATAAGCCTAAGGAAATGAACTCCATCACTACACCCCTACACTTGTTACATATGGATCTCTTTCGCCCCACCAGTGTAATGAGTTTAGGAAGGACCTTATACTGTCTAGTGATCACAGATGATTTTACAAGATTCACTTGGGTCTTCTTCCTTAGAACTAAAGATGAGACTCCTGAGATTCTAAAGAATTATATCTTAAAGATTGAGAATCAATGTGATCACAAGGTCAAAACCATAAGATGTGATCAAGGAACTGAATTCAAGAACCAAATCCTTGATATATTTTGTGATGAAAAGGGTATTACAAGACAATACAGTGCTCCCAGGACTCCTCAGCAAAACGGAGTTGCTGAGAGGAGAAACAGGACACTTATTGAACCTGCATGAACTATGTTGTCTGACTCTCTAAACCGCCTATCACCTTCTGGGCAGAGGCAGTTAATACTGCTTGCTATGTGCAAAACAGAGTTTTAGTAGTTAAGACACATGGTAAGACTCCTTATGAACTTTGGCACAAGAGGAAACCTTTCATTGGTTTTCTCAGGTCATTTGGATGTCCTGTCCCTATCTTGAATACCAAAGATCAAGTTGCCAAGTTTGCTTAGAAATCAGACGATGGACACTTCATTGGATACTCTTCCCAAGCTAAATCTTATAGAGTATACAATCTCAGAACTAGAATTATTAAGGAGTCAGCCAATGTGACTTTCAATGAGCACACACCCAGTGTGGCTGGTTCTGGTCTAGATTGGCTATTTGATCTTGATTTAGTTACCAACTGTTTTAATAAATCTTGTGAGCATGTTTCAGGATCTGCAGAAAATTTTAATACAGGTGATCCTGATCCAAGATTTGAGCTAGGAAGACCTTCAACTCACACACCTTCAGCTCCAGTTGAAACTACTTCAGCAAATGAGGTTTCTATCAGCACAACAATGACAAATCCAGCTGATACATCTGGCATGCCTTCAAATTCAACTCAGAGGCTTCTCAACCAGATAAAGACATCTCAATTGCAGAAGACAACAATGGTGATGGTGATAGTGATCAAGAATTTCTTGATGCTAATAACCATACCATAGATGACAACATCAATGATGTCACACACTCATTGGATCAAGTTAATCTTGATAAGTGTGATAATGTGGAGGATCAATCTTCAAGACCAGATCTAAATTTCTCAAATTTGGATCTATCTCAGCAACTTGTGTGATCCCTCAGCTAAGGATCCACAAGTCTCATCCTACCACAAACATCATTGGAGATGTTATCTCCGGGGTAAAGACAAGAGGGCAAACCCATGAAGCAAATGTTTGTCTTCACTCTTGTTTTCTATCCCAGTTAGAGCCAAAGAAAGTTGAGGAGGCTCTAAAGGATGGAAGTTGGGTTGAAGCTATGCAACAAGAGCTGCTTTAATTCAAAAG
This sequence comes from Flaveria trinervia, assembly GCA_025506515.1. Lineage (NCBI taxonomy): Eukaryota > Viridiplantae > Streptophyta > Magnoliopsida > Asterales > Asteraceae > Flaveria > Flaveria trinervia. The sequence goes on from CM046456.1 coordinate 33,643,671, forward strand.
GCAGAAAGTTTGGAACCTTTGTCCTCTTCCTCATGGGAAGACTACCATTGGAACCAAATGGGTTTTTAGGAATAAGAAGGATGATAGAGGAATCATCATCAAGAACAAGGCAAGACTAGTTGTTCAAGGATACACACAAGAAGAAGGGATTGATTACACTGATGTCTTTGCTCCTGTAACAAGACTAGAAGTTGTTAGGATATTCCTGGCATTTGCTGCATCCAAGAATTTCAAAGTCTATCAACTTGATGTAAAGTGTGCTTTCTTATATGGAGTGATTGATGAGGAGGTTTATGTCAAACAACCACCTAGTTTTGTAGATCCTGATCATCCTGATTTTGTCTGCAAGCTTGACAAAGCTCTTTATGGGCTGCATCAGGCACCCAGGAAGTGGTATGAGACACTGTCTAAGTATCTCTGTAAACATGGATACAGGAGAGGTACTATAGATGGAACTCTCTTCATCAAAGGACAAGGAAAAGACATTCTGCTAGTTCAAGTATATGTGGATGACATCATCTTTGGTTCAACAAATTCAAAGCTCTGCAAAGACTTTGAAAAGCTGATGAAAGACAGATTTGAAATGAGTTCAATGGGAGAACTCAACTTCTTTCTAGGAATTCAAGTGAAGTAGGTTGAAGATGGCATCTTCATAAGTCATTCAAAGTATGTTCAAGATATACTCAAGAGATTCAACATGACTGATTGTAAGATTGTTAAGACACCCATAGCCAGAAACCACTCACTTGGTCCAGATCTTGAGGGGGAGTGTGTAGATGAGCACTTATACAGGGCTATGATTGGGTCTCTTATGTATCTTACAGCTAGCAGGCCTGATATCATGTTTGCTACATGTATTTGTGCAAGATATCAAGCAAACCCTAAGATGTCTCACTTAATTACTATGAAAAGGATTTTAAGATACCTCAAAGGTGCTTCAACACTTGGTCTATGGTATCCAAAGAATCCTAATTTCAATCTGTATGCCTATACAGACAGTGATTATGGTGGTTGCAACATGACTGCAAAGTCTACATCTGGGGGATGTCAATTCCTTGGTGGAAGGGTTGTCATGGCAATGCAAGAAACAATCCTGTGTGTCTGCATCACTGCTGAGGCTGAATACATTGCTGCTGCAAGCTGCTGTGCTCAAGTGCTTTGGATTCAAAATCAGATGCTAGACTATGGATTTAACTTCAAAGAAACTCCTATCCACATAGACAACAATAGTGCTATCTCTATCACTGAGAACCCTGTGCATCACTCAAGGACCAAACACATCAACATCAGGTATCATTTAATAAGAGATAACTATGAAAAGGGATTAATTAAACTAGTCAAAGTTCACAGAAATGAACAATATGCTGATCTCTTCACAAAAGCTTTTGATGAACAGAGATTTAAGTATCTGATATCAGCTATTGGGATGATTAACTTTGAGCAAACTTTTTCTTAAAACTAATTCTAATTATTTCTTCTTAAAAAATATGTGTGTCCTAAGTTGTCTAGTTCATCACTTTCACAAGCTCATGTTTTCTTTGAATGTAAAACTCTTTTTGAAGACTTTCCTTAGATTCTTGAAAATTTTCTGATACTTCGGAAGATAACGTGTTACCTTCGGAAGAAAAATATGTCTTCAAAATAAATGTCTGTCTAAGAGATTTTACCTTCGGAAGAAGTCAAAATTTATCTTCCGAAGCTTAAAATTCTTAACTTAGACACTTATTCATTTTTAAGGACTTTTTCCTTCTGAAGCAAAATTACTTTCGGAAGCTTTGTTCATTCTTATACAAAGCATCCAAGAGTTTATTTCTCTTCCGAAATCTTCAAGACTCTCAAGAAAATTCTTTCGAAGCCATTTTAGCTTCGGAAGCTTTTTCAATCAAAACTTCCGAAGACAAATTACCTTCGGAAGCTTTTCGAATTCCAAGAAAACTACTTTTTGAGCAAAAAGGTAAACTACTTTTTCAGAGGTGGGACCGACATACGGATTTCAAAGTTTATCCTCTTTCATTAAACTTTATCTGAAATCCTTCTCTCTCATATAAACCCAACGGTTTCCCCCTCTTCTATCATCTGCTTTTCTTCCAAACCTAAAACCCAAAGCTTTCTCTTTGAAATTTCTTTCCCATTTTTTCTCTTCGTCTCTGAACTACCTCACAATGACTGACCTTGCTAACAGAAATGATCCTAACTTTGCCATGCAGCTACACAGACAACACAATCAGGTTGCTCTGTTATGCTCTGACAAAGATCCTCATTTCTCAGAGGTTTGCCGTTTCTTGTCTTTGTCTCACTACTTCACCTCCCTAACCATTGATCCTACTCTATATGAGGATCACTTGCTTGAATTCTGGAAGACCTGCCAAGAGGTCATTATGGATGGGGAGAAGGCAATGTCTGCCACAGTGCAGGGAAGAACAATCTTCATCACTCCGGCCATCATCAACCGACATCTTCATTGGATGATGAAGAAGGTGAAGTGTTCTTCCCAAAGGAAGCGGTTAATCATTCCTTCGAGCAGATGGGCTATGAAGGGGATTTCTCTGTAAAGACCTTCAGGAAAGGGAAGGTCTCATCCCAGTGGAAATACCCGCTCCATGTGGTTATCCACAACTTATCAAACAAACATGGTGGATGGGACCAGATTCCTGAGGATCTCTCCTTATAGTTCATGGAATGACTCAGGGGGTCAAGTTCAGGTATTCACAATTTGTTTATACTAATTTACTTGCAAACTTAGACACCATAGAATACTACATGTTTCCTAGATATGTTCAACACATTCTCAACTGTGAACTGGGCTCACAGTTGAGGGAAACAGGTAATATTCTTAAATTGGGACAGATGAAGCCCGACATCTTTAAAATTATGAAGAAGTCAACTGTAGGCTTCTCAGGGGTAGAAACAGCCCTAGTCCCAAAAATGTTAGAGCTCATTGCTCAAGGTGACAACCTAGCAGTCCAAGCTAGTGTTGAACCCACACCTACTGCTCTCCAACCCTCTACACAACCTCAAATATCCATCACCTACCAAAGAAAATCCAAACGAACCCCTGCTCAGACTATTCAGTCTGTGGAGGCCCCATATACTCACCAATACAGGAAGAAGTGGATACTGGAGTTCCCACTTCTTCTGAGGAGCAGACCACTCCTATTGTTTCAAGAATCAGTGATGAGGTTCCTCATGCTCACACTGATGAGCTCACTAGCCCAACAGCCTTAAGCTCTCACTCTGAGTCTCAACACTCAAGTGAACAACCTTCAGGGGACAGCTACCATCCCTAGCCTTTGGATCTCAACCAACCAATTCCCAACCTATCCTTCTATACTGATGAAGACTTAGGATTCAGTGAGTACCATGAGTCTCTCTTCCCATCCCCTACTCAAAGAGAGATGAGTACCTCTGACTCTCCTCAGTCTATCCCACATCAGTCACCTATTACTGAGGTGGACACTTCTGAACCTATTCAGGATGTCCATATGGAAGAGGCTCTCACTTTTGAAAGTGATTACATCATTAAGACCTCAACCATGGCAACTCAGCCCTCTGGCATCTCAACTGAGGCTGCCAGTGAGCAGAGGAAAACCAGCAGCCAAGAAACTCAAGCTAGTGGTGAGCGAGAGGACTTTGGTCCAATCATCTCATCCCCCAGTGATTCTTCTGATGAAGATGAGGGGAATCTGAGACTAAAGGTGCAGAAATTGTCAAAAACATGCACCTATTTAGTCTCTAAGGTTAGCCACTTGGAATCTCAGGTGACTATCTTACAAAACAGGGTCAATGATCAGCAACTTCAGATTTCATATCTAAAGGAAAAACTAGCTGGAGACCTTTAAGAAGAGCTCAACCAGGAACACAAGAACCTGTGGAAGTGATTGACTTATCCTCCAGCTCACCTATGCAAGTAGGTGATGCAACCAAAAAGGGGGAGAAAGTTATTACAATCACAGAACCTGGGAGTTCTTCAAAGAGAATGGACATAGAGGACTCATCTCCACCACAAGGAACTGGCAACTACATCATAAGGTGGAGGTATGATGAGGACAGAAGAGCCTTTATACTTCACAGAGTTCAAGGCCAACAAGAAGTCTTTCAGTTCCAAAGCCTGAGCTTCTATGAAAGACTGGATTTAGTCAACATGCCACTTGTCAATCCAAGCAAATCTAGACAAGCTGACAGGCTGGCCCAAAGAATCCAAGACAGGATCCTTGCAGAGTTCTCTCTAAGAAGGATACTTAGGCAATCAGGCAATGTCATCGGTCAACTGGATGTTGAGGTGGACCCTAAGATTAGTTTCATAGGGGAAACCTTGGCTGAAGGCCCAGTGGCAGAACCTGAGACCCTTGTCTCACCATCAACAACTGCTGCAGAGGTCCAAACTCCATCTGAGACACCTGCTGGTGAAGGTGTTTCTCAACCTCTCTCTGGCCAGAGCATGGAAGCTACACCAAGCAATGATGGCCAAGCCTCAATCCACCCTAAGTCACAAAGGTCTGTTGGTGACAAAGGGAAAAGGATAATGACTCCTGAGGAAATTAAGGAGGAAGAGAGAGAGAGGAAAAGGAGGCTAAGGGGAGAAAGTTCTTCTGTGTCATCTAAATTCATGCAAGCTGCAATCAGGGCTGCCCCCAGACCAAATACTAAAGATGATGAGTTAAGGGCAGTCAGGATTACCTATTTACAGACCAGGAACTATGATGTTGATGAAATCATCTCCTTCCCCTTAGAAGAGTTGAATGAGTTGGCTGACATGGAAGTGTCAAGAGAGATAAAGGAGAAAGAAGATACAAGGTTACTTCTCCAATTCAAAGAGGAGAAGAGACAGAAAAGACTTTACAAGCATACTCCCACTCTCTCTCCAGTTCAAGAAAGTCCTGCACAGGAAGATGTAGCTCCACAAGAACCTCAGGTAGATAAAGAAGAGGATAGAATCAAAATGATAAACTACCTGAGTGCCATAGGCTTCTATCAGGCAAATGCACTTCTTCCCCTGTCCTATGACTTCATTGAGTTCGAGTACTTAAAGCAACTTGAGCTTGAGCTAGTCAAAGAAAGAAAAACAACCAAAAGGAAGCTAAGGGAAGAAGCTGCAAAGTCAAGAGCCATCATTCAAAAGAATGCAAAGAAGTCTACTGACAGACAAAGAATGATGAGCTTCTTGAAGTCATATGGATTCTCCGGAAGGAGACTTGGTCCCATGTCTCTATCTACAATGGATGAGCATATAAGGGTGATCAAGCAGAAGATTAAAAGTGGTGAATTGATTGACTTGCACTCTCTTCCAGTCAACTTCCACCTGAAGTGGAGGTCAAGTTTGAACAACCAGAGACACCTGAACCAGAACCTCCAGCTGAGCCTCAGCAAACTTCATCTTCTGATCCAAGACAGGGTCAAACTCCCTCTCCTTCTGAACCTGTGAGGGAGGAACACCCAACTGAGAAAGACACTGATGATTAACATGGTGCTGCAGACCAGTCTTCTCAGTTAAAGACATTAAAGAGGAAGAAGAAAATGGCTTCTAAACCAAAGACTAAAAAGAAGAAGCCAAAGTCATCTACCTCTACACCCCAGGCTGAATCAGATCAACCTGAGGAAGTGCATGATGAGGCAACCAAATCAACTCCTATGCAAGTGGCTCCTCTAGCAACTGAGACACCTATCTTGTCCTGGACTTATTCTACCAATCCAGAAAGATGGCATGTTGTCAGAGATCAAGGTGTTGAGAATGTCTACTCCTGGCAAGACATAATCAACTTACCTTTGCATGATCTCTTTGAAATGAGAAGATACTATGAGAGTCTTGATGATCCTGACCACCAAATGAAGAAAGGAATGGTCTTGATTGTACTGAAGACTACCAACATCTGAAGATCTTCTAAGTGTTTTGGTAGCATCATCCTAGGGGAGTTTGTAAGGATTCCTTAAGTCTGATGCAACCCAAAACATCCAAAGTGTCTCAGCAACATGCACTAAGTACTGAAGTGAAGAATGCTTCGGAAGTTTTACACAATACATTAGAAAACATTCTAAGTGTAAAATCTTCCGAAGCCAAGACCAATATCTTCCGAAGCCAAACATGAAGTCTTCCGAAGCTTCAAGAGACAAAGTCTTCCGAAGCTTCACCCTATGAAGACAGATTTCTTCCGAAGACTTTTAGTACACATGCTTTATCTGATGTACTGTTCCATAAAGCACCTTTTCCGCTGCGTCTCTGATAAGTCACCAACTTACAAGAGTCGGTGAAAAGGTCCATGCTTTTGGTAACTGTACAATGAAGTCTTGAGTCTGAAACTTTCCACTTTATGTACTTTATCCTTTTTGTAATGTATAAGGATGTGAGCTATGGCATGTCATAGTCACAAGGTCAAAAGGCAGATATGCCTTTTGATTCTACAATTGATTTTGTTAGTGTCTAGTCAATTGTATCCAGCTGGCTTTCATAGTATAGCCGGCTGTAGGTTGTAGTATAAGTATTTCAAGTTTCTTGTATCTTTAAATATACTTTGTAACACTTGTAAAAGAACTTGAGAAAGCTATATACTGCATCCTTGAAAACCATATTCTCTTGTTCTGTCTCTTGCTTTACTTGTGTTCTTTGTATCACTTTTGGTTAACCCAGTTTACTGTTTGATTAGAGTTTAGATAATTTCCTCATTGTGTTGTTGTGTTGTAATTTTGTTCAAACCCTTAAATGATCCTGCAGTTATAGAGAGAGAATTTCTGCCAAAAGGAATATATTCATTCAATACACGCTTCGGCTGGCTTCCGCGTCGTTACAATTAGGTCATGTTTCCTTTTATAAGGGAAGCTGACGTCAGCTGATGTCACTTGACAGTGACATCTAACTGTTATTTAACTACTGAAAGTTAACACAACTACTGAAGATGTCAAACAGCTGACATCTTCTTACAAAAATACTAAGTGTTAACTATCACTACAACTACTGAAAAGAAACAATTGAAACAACAACGACTGAAGAACATGCTCTTCAGTCATTTTACAAGTACTGAAATAGAAAAGAAAACTACTGAAAGGAAACCATCACAACAACTGAAGAATGCTTCTTCGGCTGTCGTGACAAACTCTGAAGGCTTCAGTACTTGGACTTCTTGAACTTCAGTTGTTGTCATCAGCTGATGTCTTTAGATGTTGTCTTCAGTCTTTGTACTTCAGCTGTTGATCTTCAGTACTTTAGTCTTCAGCTGTTGATCTTCAGACTTTGGTCTTCAGCTGTTGAACTTCAGTCTTTTAGTCTTCAGCTGTTGATCTTTAGACTTTGGTCTTCAGCTGTTGAAGTCTTCAGTACTTTAGTCTTCAGCTGTTGATCTTCAGACTTTGGTCTTCAGCTGTTGAAGTCTTTAGTACTTTAGTCTTTAGCTGTTGATCTTCAGACTTTGTCAAACAGCTGATCAAGTCTTCAGCAGTTGTTGTGATGTCTTGTGGGACTTAAAGGTTTTTCTGATCTGGCTCATTGGTTCTTTTGGTCCAACAGATAGGTAGAGTAGCTACACAGACAAGCTTACTCTAATCTAGTTCACAATTGATTATGTGTTGTATAAACCTAGAATACATGTAGAATGTTTCCCTTTGAAGGTTTCCCGTGAGATTGGTCAGCACAAACCTTGAGTAGTTGAACCTGAGGCCTTATCAACCCATGAACTTGGCATCCTAGTACATAGGAAATTTGATCCCATCCCCCAAACTTATTTGACAGGCAGCGAAGGACTATGTGAAGCAAGAATTTCCAATTGTAGGAGAAATTGAACTTGTATACAGTTGATCTACTCGTATCTACACCATCTGGGTATATGTGTCATCTAAGTCTGATTTTGGGCATTCCATAGGAGAACCCTCATCATGGAGCTCTAGATGCTCCCTAATGATTTGTTCAGGTATGATTAATTCTTGGCCACAAATGCTTGATCTAATAACCCTAACTTCGTTTAGAATTTCAATCTGTCCATTCCACCAAAACTCGGTCATTTGGTTTGAGTAAACAGTAGTGTTAACATTTAGGGCTGTGTAGTAGGTGGACTGAGTATAAAAATGGATGATATGAGAGAAGTCAACATCCTTGGAAGAGTCAAGGAGTACGACCTGGTTGTGCTGAGGGTTTAGTGCCATTGTTGAGAAAGTTACTGAGGAAATGAGGTTGAATTTGGGTAAATTGTAGACAAAGAAAACTTAGGGTTGTGAAATTGGTGAAAAGATTAACGAAGTGGGTTGGAAGTATTTAAATGGGTGAAAATGGAAGATGGATAAGGTGAAGTGATGGTTTGGGGTGTGATGTGACAAAGGTGGTAAGGTTGAAACCATTTAAAATATTTCGAAATCATTAATAAAATCTTTTCCTTTTTACAGAGTGGGACCCAAAAGATTTACATTACACAGTAGAGCTTTATTCCGAGAGTAAAAGCTCTTCCGAGAGTAATCTTCTTCCGAAGCGAAACTTACTTCCGAAGGTAAATTTATCCTAAGAGAAATTTACTTCTGAGAGTAAGAAAGTTTTCCGAGTGAAGAAGTTTTCAAGCTTCAGAAGTAGATTTGATATATCATCAAATACTCTACTAAGGCTAAAAACTATTTAGAAGATAAAATTAACTTGGAGAAATTTTCCTTCGAAAGATACATAAGACATCTTCCCAGGGTTAATTTCTTTTCGGAAGAACTCGTACTTAACAAATTTTTGAAGAAAAACATTTTGTAACAGGGCTTAGATTGTATTAACAAAGAAAAGACAAATTTTGTAACAATTTTCGAGTGAGATAGACTAATCAATGTTTATCATCCTAATAGCCATAATAAGATACTTAAATCTTTGTTCATCAAATGCTTTGGTGAACAAATCAACATATCGTTAATTTGAGTCAACTTTGACTAGTTTAATTAGGTTTGTTTCATGAATATCTCTAATGAAATGATACCTGATGTCAATGTGATTTGTCTTGGAGTGCTTGACAGGATTTTCTGTAATGGAGATACCATTCTTGTTGTCAGTATGGATAGGAGTCCTCATGAAGTTGAATTCATAGTCTATCATCTAGTTTTGAATCCAGAGCAGCTGAGCACAACAACTAGTAGCAACAATGTATTCACCTTCAGCAGTTGATGTTGAGACACATGATTGCTTCTTGCATTGCCATGAGATAATCCTTCCACCAAGAAATTGACATCCTCCTGATGTTGATTTCTTGTTGATGTTGCAGCCACCATAGTCACTATCTGTGTAGCCACAGAGATTAAAGTTTATGTTCCTTAGATACCAGAGACCCAATTTAGGTGCTCCTTTGAGGCATCTAAGAATTCTCTTAGTAGCAACTAGGTGAGACACCTTTGGAACAACCTGATATCTTGCATAAATTCTAGTTGCAAACATGATATCAACTCTACTTACCGTGAGATACATCAGAGATCTAATAATTACCCTATACTGATGTTGATCAGTATCCTCTCCCTCAGAGTCAGGACAAAGATTGTGATTTTTGGGTATGGCAGTCTTTGCTGGATTGCAATCTTTCATATCAAATCTTTCTAAAATGTCTTTAACATACTTTGATTGATTGATAAAGAAACCTTCTTTCATCTGCTTTACCAGAATTCGAAGGAAAAAATCCATTTTCCCATGGAGCCCATTTTAAACTTCTTTTTCATAACACTCTCAAAGTCTTTACACATTTGGTCATTTGAGGAACCAAATATGATGTCATCAATATAGACTTCTATGAGCAGAATGTCCTTCCTAGACTTTCTTATGAATATAGTCTTTTCAATGGCACCACTGGTGTAACCATTTTTCATGAAAATTTAAGATAAAGTCTCATACCACAACCTAGGTGCCTAGTGCAACCCATAGAGAGCTTTATCTAGCTTACACACATAGTTGGGGTGCTATGGATGTTCAAATCCTGGAGGTTGGCACACATAGAATTCCCTATCTATATCCCCATATAAAAAGTACACTTGACATTAAGCTGGTAGACTGTAAAGTTCTGGATGCCGCATAAGCAAGAAAGATCCTCATTGCTCAAGTCTTGCAATAGGTGCAAAGACATCAGTGTAATCAATTTCCTCCTCTTAAGTATATCTTTGAACTAGCTGTCTTGCCTTATTCTTCATAATCAAGCCTCTATCATCTCTCTTGTTCCTGAATACCCACTCAGGGCCAATGGGTACCTGACCAGATGGTAGTGAACATATGTTCCAAATCTTTTGTCTCTCGAATTGAAGCAATTCCCCTTGCATTGATTCAACCAAACTACTATCTTTCAAGGCTTCTTCTACCTTCTTTGGCTCCATCTAAAATGGGAAGCATGAGTACAAGCAGACATTCCCATTGTGAGTTTGTCCCCTTGTTCTCGCACCTTCAAAGACATCTCCAATGATATTCTTAGTTTGGTGACTGTTGTGAATCCTAAGCCTAGGGATCACTTCCAGTTGCATGGATAAATATAAATTGAAAAAGGTTTGCTCAGGTTTTTGAACACTTGGCCCAGCTGATGTTTTACATTCATTCAATGGGGACTGATTGAATGAAGGAGAAACAACATCATTATCATTTGGTTGTGAAGTCGGATTAACAGCTTCCTGATCCTTCAAAATGTTATGATCATCAGCCTGGTGTTATGCATTATCATCAGATTAGTTTTGATGCTAACTTTGTTAAGAACTTGTTGAAGCTCCACTAGTTCTTGAGACCGTTATGCTATCATATGTACCAATTATGGGAGCATGATTCTCAAAAACTCTTAGAGAACTTGAAAGAGGTTTGAGTAAATCAAACAATTGGTCAGCATCAGAATCACTTTGAGTACTTGTTCCAAATAAAATATTCTCACAAAAATGTTTAGAATAGTTTGGAAATAACTCTAAATCAAAATATGGTTAGGTCCATTTGCCCTAACACAAGGATTGTGCTTATTAAAAACAATATAGGATGATTCCTCAAATTGTTGATTTTTAATATTGTACACTCTATAGGGAATACAGGTAGAGGAATATCTAACAAAGATAGCATTATCCGACTTTTAATCAAATTTTGCCAAATTGTCCTTTGTGTTAAGTATGGTACATCTGCTGCCAAAGGACCTAAGAAAGACAATGAACGGTGGCATCTTGTACCATAGCTCATAAGGGGTTTTTTCATATGGCTTAATTATAAGAACCCTGTTCTACACAAAGCATGCAATGCTAATGGCCTCTGCCCAGAATGTTAGAGGCAGATTTGAATCAGCTAACATAGTTCGAGCAGCCTCAATAAGTGTCTTTTTTCTCCTCTCAGTAACACTGTTTTGTTGAGGAGTTCTAGGAGTACTATATTATCTAGAAATCCTTTTTGAGTTACAAAATGAGTCAAGAACTTGATTCTTAAGCTCAATCCCTTGATCACTCCTAATTATCTTAACCTTGTGATCAATTTGATTTTTAATTTTAAGAATTAAAGATTTTATTTCAGTTTTTTCATCTTTACTTCTTAAAAAGAATACCCATGTGAATCTAGTAAAATCATCAACAATCACAAGGCAGTATGATTTCCTTCTAATGTTCATTATACTTGTGGGACTAAATAGATCCATGTGCCATAAGTGTAATGGAGTAGTGATAGAGTTAACTTCTTTGGATTTATGAGATGCTCTATGTTGCTTTCCTTTTAGACATGCAACACAATTATCTTTAAAGAAAATTTCATTTTTAGGAACACCATGTACCAAGTTATTTGATAGGATCTCAGCATCTAGTTTGATCGATTCGAATGATTTCAGCAGCGGAATAGAGTACCAACTAGCACAATTCGAGCAAGAATACCAAAGATATAGCAATGAACAGATGTAGTTATAGAGAGAGAAAGTTTCTGCAAAAGGAATATTTCATTCAATCACATGCTTTGGCATGGCATTCGCTAAATTACAATTTAGGTCATTCTTCCTTATATAAGGAAAGATGACGTAGGCTGATGTCACTTGATAGTGACATCTAACCGTTATTTAACAAACTACTGAAACACTAAAACTACTGAAGATGTCAAGCAGCTGACATCTTCTTACAAGAAGCTAAGTGTTTACTTATTACAAAACTACTGATAAGAAACTACTGAAACTACAATGACTGAAGAACAAGCTCTTTAGTCGTTTTACAAAACTACTGAAAGTAAAAACATAAAACTACTAATAACACAACTACTGAAGAAGTACTCTTCAACTGTTGTGACAAACTACTGAACCTTCAGCACTTGGTCTTCAGACTTGAACTTCAGACGTTTCATCAGCTGATGACTTTAGTAGATGTCATCAGTTGATGTCTTCAGTCTTTGTCTTCAGACTTTGTACATCAGTTGTTGATCTTCAGCACTTGTGGACTCTTCAGTTGTTGAAGTCTTCAGTACTTGATCTTCAGCTGTTGAAGTCTTCAGCACTTGTCGAACTGCTGATGAAGCCCTCAGCAGTTGTTGTGATATCATGTGGGACTTAGAGGTTTTCTGATCTTGGCTCATTGGTTCTTTTGGTCCAACAAACTCCCCCTGAACGAATGCAACCAAAACCTCTAATTGATTTATTTTCCCACTTATTATTGGCAGAATGGTTGGTCTTTTTCCTTCTTGATCAGCTGAGAAGATGACCCATATAAGCACTGGCCTGGGAATGAGTCTCTGATGATTTGGTTGGCAATGTATGGATGGGAGCTCTGTATTGGGGAATTGGACACTGAGCTGTTCCCCCATCTATGAGACTCACTTCCCAACTATGAGCTTGTAGGATTCCCTGGTGCAGGCCTCCAAAAATACAATTTGTTCCTCCATGGTGAGCTCCTCTACCTCACCATCGAAGAATCCTTCAGGCCCATAGTACTCAGACAGGAATTTGACTTGTTTTCCATTTTTGAGTACCACTGTTGTAATCTGTCTGTAAGCAAATTCATCAGGATGATGCCCTTCTAACAGCAGTGGTAACTCATCCTTTCTGATCTCATTCAGCCTCTTATACACCAGCCCCTTTTTGATCATTCTGTTCTCCAGCATTTTTTGTGGGGGCATGTTTGAGGTGTAGGACTTTTTGAAATCTTCCAGGATTTCCCAGGGTGAGACTACAAGGGCTAAGGAGATCACTTCATCTATAATCTTTTTCACTTGCCCATTGTATCTCTAAGGGATATTTTTCTTTTGTATTCTGTGAGCCACCCTGGGATCAGGCCAAATTCTTACTCTTTCTTTCACATACTGAAAAGTATGTCTAAGAGTATAAATCTTCTGAGCTTGATTTTTCATATTAATGATGGAGGAAGTGGCTGCATATGCTTTATCTACTCTCCTCAATAACTCTTCATCGTGCAATCTGTGTTGTTCTTCTTCTTCCAATTTCACTTTGATTGCATCTCTTTGTTGCTCAGGAGTTATTGCAAGAGAGAGATCTTTGGCCTTAGGCAACTGCAGAACAGCTGAGATCGGAAGCCTGTCTTCATCATCATCTTCTTCTTCCAGCCTCAACACCTTTCTCTTCTTCTGGTTAGGTGCATCATCAGCTGTTGGTTTTGAGGGTAAGGGAGTTGGTTTTGTGGGTTGTGGTTGTGGTTGTTTTGGAGAGGGAATGTTGACAGGCTGAGTTAGCATTTTGGAGGTGAGTGTGGCTTTTGAGTGTTTGGCTAGCTCAGTCCTGCTCCCTGCTCCTGCTTCATTCAAAGCTTCTATTACTAATCCCTTAGTATATGCCTCAGACGAACAGATCTTGGAGGTTATGGCCAAGATGCTGTCCCTGGTCCATGATTTTATTTCGATCAATGATCTCCCAGGGTATTTGCTGATAAATCTGATCATGATCTCAAGTCTTTCTCTATCCATTGTGTTGTAGCTGGCCCATCTTTGTTGAATCTCTTCAATCTCTAATCTTCTTATTCAGAGTCCAGCTTTTCAGTATTGAAACCTTGCCTAAACAGCTGATCAATGATATTGTCCATTGATCTGCTGTGTTCAACATCAGCCTCTTTAACCATTTCATTCAAGTTTTTCTCTTTTTCAGCACTTTTCTTTTTCTTATATGTGACATGAAAGTCCTTTTGACTTTCATGTATTTTCTCCTTTTCAGCTCCTTCTCATTCTCATTCTCCTTCTCTTTCTCGGTCTCATACACACAGTCCTTCTCTATTTCCACTTCTTTGTCCTTCTCTTTCTCTTTCTCCTTCTCCATCCTCTTTCTTTTAGCTTTCACTGCTGGAATCTCCCCCTTTTTGGGTGCATTGGTTTTAAGGGTTTGATCAGCAGAAAGCTTTTGGCTCAGTACATCCTCCACCATAGGTTGTAAGACAGAAGAAAGTCTCTCATCAACAGTTTTAATGACAAGTTCAGTTATCTGCGGTGTGATGAGAGATAGGGGATTTTGAGGGATAGCGTCCATTTGCTCAGGGGGGTTTTGGTCCTGAGAAATGGTGCCAGAAACAGAGGCAGGTGGCTGAGATTCTTTGAGTGGTTGTGTGTTTAAGTGACCTTCAGAGGAAGATGCCATCTGTTGGGTTGATGTGGTGGCAGATGGTCTTTCTCCCTGAGAGAGTTGGTCAAGTAGTTTTTGCAGCCTACTGACTTCCTCCTCTAGGATTATATTCGGCAAGAACATCATAAAAGAAGCCCAGGTCATCATCAGCAGATGCTGAATCACCTGACCTCCTGCTTGTAGCAGGATGTACATGCACTAGGTGTAGACCAGATGTAGCATGTGCCCCTTTGTCTTGGAACTGGGGACTTCCAACCTCAGGACTTTGTCCTTCATCAGCTGTTGCCTCTGGTGGGTCTTAGTTATGTTACCAACCTCAGTCTGATCATATGCTGATTCAGAAGAGGTGGCAGCCTCACCAGATGTTCTGATCTCCATATCCACACCAGGAGATAGAATATTTAAACCCCGGTGCTGTGGGTTGTCAGAAGCATGTGTATCCTCTTCCTCAATTGCTATTGTTCTCCCCTGTGTTGGTGGTTGTAGGGGAGGAGGAGAGGCATGCAGCTGAGTTAGCACATTGCAATTATAATGGTTGGACTTTGGGGGCATTTTCATGGGGAGAGGGGATAGAAGCTGATTGCATCCGGGGAGAGGGATGCTCTTCAATGATAACCTCCTCAAGTGAGAGAGGTCTCAGTAATGTGGTTTCCCCTGAAGTGGTTGCAACAGGATCCTTTTGAGAGGATACCTGTGCGGCTGTTGCTGGTTGAGTCTTTAACACTTCTGGAGGGTTTGAACCAGTAGGTTTATCCTGTTTGGGTGGTACAGGAGCATCATCAGCAGACTCATCTCCCTGATTAGCTTGTTTGGGTTTGGAATTTGGCTTGGTGGGGACTTCGGATCTGGCAGTTGAAGCTGTGGGTTCCCTTTGCTTGGGTTTGAGCAAACGGGCAGCTTCTTTGAGAGATTGGTCGGAGTTATGCCTGGAGTATACCTCAGCTAGAAGAGCTGGTGCAGGGACTCCAAGGCCGACAAGGCCATCAGTTTGTAATTCATTTAAAATTATGGCCATCAGAAACCTGGGATATAATAGCCATCTGTTTCCCACAGGTTTCTGTGCCAGATCTTTGATTTCAAGAAACACAATTTGTGAAAAATTTAAAGGTTGGTGTTCTAGAATTGAATATAATACCTGTTGCCACCGGGAAGACATTTGATCCCATGAGGATGTCTTCGAGGCTAAGCAAAATTCACCATATGAAATATCATCGTTCAGCATCAGGAAAGTTCTTCTTCAGTATGGTAGCAGCTCGAAGATTTCCGTCGTACCCATTGTTGATGAAGGACATTTCAGTTGTGCCCTTCGGGTACTCAGTCACAGCAGTAGCATCTTGTAAATTTAGCACTTGACGAATGCTATCAGGTGTAACCTCTACTTGTTTTTGGTTGACCAATGACCGAACAGAAATTTGGCCGGAAGGCACATCAGTGTGAACGTAGGCATTGGACCAAAACTGACTTAGTGACTCGGGGTAGATGGTCGGGTTTAAAAGCAGAGCAGTACTATACTGAGAATCAGTCATTAGGTCTATGGCGTGATCAAACTTTGTCCAGAAGGCCGATTTCGTGAGGTGGGCGACGCAATTATATCTGGGTTTTAGACTCATGGTTGCCATTTTTGAAAGTATGAAGGTCAGAAGAATGGCTAATGGAACGTTTGAGAAGAAGACAGGTATTTATAGGGTGGGGATAGGAAAAGGCTGAAAGAAAACTACTGAAGGTTTTGGTGTGGTCATCAGTTGTTTGAAACTACTGATGACGTGGTATTAACCTTCAGAGGTTTAAAACGACTGACACTGGTGGTGTTGTCATCAGGTATTATAAAACAACTAAAGACTTGGTTTTGACCATCAGACGTTGAAACAGCTGAAGTCTTGGTGTTAACCATCAGTATTTATGAAACTACTGAAGGTCGTGGTTTTGACTTCATATGATGTAAACAACTAGGACTTGGTGTTTGTCATCAGTAGTTGTGAAACTACTGAAGACAGTGGTTTTGCCATCAGTTGTTGTAAACAACTGAAGACTTGGTATTAGTTATCAGAAGTTATGAAACTACTGAAGACTGTGGTCTTGCTTCTTGTTTTAGAAACAACAGTTGTAGAAACAACTGAAGAGAAATTACTCATCAGCTGTTTTCGTCAATTCTTAGCTTTTCAGCTGTTTCATACTGTCCTCAACACTTACTCATCAGACTTTTCATCTTCTTTTCAGGTGTTTCATAGGACGTCAGTACTTATCTGTTTTTACTGATTTCAGTAGTTGTAACTACATCAGTAGTTTAGAACAGATAAAGTACTTCAGTACTTGTGAGGCATTTAGCCTTTAGTAGTTATAAAAACTACTGAGGGTAAAAGAACTCATCAGTACTTATATGTGACATGGTTTCTAATGATCATCAGTACTTATTACTGAGATCATCAATAGTTGTCACTTATTCTAGCTGCAGCATACCAAGCCTTAACACCAGGTTGTGGAAAGTTGAACTATCCAAAGGCTTAGTAAAAATGTCTGCAAGCTCATCAGCACTAGGCACAAAAATAGGATTAATTACTCTTTTCAAAACAATCTCTTATAAAATGATGTCTAATTTCTATATGTTTGGTCCTAGAGTGCTAGACTAGATTTTTGACAATGCAAAGAGCTGAAGCACTATCCATTAATAATGGAGTCTTAGTCTCTGTAATGCCATAATCCAAAAGTTGATTCTGAAGCCAGAGTACTTGGGATGTACAACTTGTAGCAGCAATGTACTCGGCTTCAGCAGTGGATGTAGCAACAGATGTTTGTTTCTTACTCTGCCAAGAAATCAAACAGTTGCCTAGGAATTGACATCCACCAGAAGTTGATTTCATGGTTAACTTACACCCTGCATAGTCACTATCAGAGAAAGCAACCAATTTGCAAGAGTGCCCAGTGGAATACCATAAACCTAGAGATTGTGTACCTTGCAAATATCTAAAGATCCTCTTGACTGCAATCAGATGAGACTCTTTAGGTGCAGCCTGATATCTAGCACAAACACATGTAGCAAACATAATATCTGGTCTAGAAGCTGTTAAATACATCAAGGACCCAATCATACATCTGTAAAGCATTTCATCAACAACTTTACCTTTCTTATCAATATCCAATTGTGTGGTGTTGCACATGGGATTAGAACAGGGCTTACAGTTTTCTAATCAAACTTATTTAAAAGATCTTTTGTATATTTAGACTGATGAATGAAAATTCCATCAGCTTTTTGTTTGATTTGCAAGCCTAGAAAGAACTGTAATTCTCCCATTGCACTCATTTCAAACTTCCTTTGCATTAATTTTGTAAAATCATCACACAACTGGGGATCAGAGGATGCAAATATACTATCATCAACATAAATTTGAACAAGTAGCTTATGCTGATCCACCTTCTTAATAAATAAGGTTTTCTATGGAGCCTCTAGTGAAATTATTTTGCAGAAGAAAGTTAGATAATGTCTCATACCAGGCTCTAGGAGCTTGTTTCAACCCATAAAGAGCCTTATCAAGCTTGTATACCCATTCTTGGGTGTTTATTATCCTCAAAACCTGGTGGTTGACACACATAAACTTCTTCTTTTATTTTACCATATAAAAATGCATTTTTAACATCCATTTGAAAAACTTTAAGATTGTGGAGTGCAGCATAGGCTAAGAACAATCTAATTGCCTCCAATCTGGCTACAGGGGCAAAGGTTCATCATAATCAATACCTTCTTCTTGTGCAAACCCCTGAACAACTAGTCTGGCCTTGTTCTTAACAATAAGCCCATTTTCATCTGTTTTATTCCTAAACACCCATTTAGTGCCTATTGCACACTTACCTGGGGGAAGAGGAACAAGCTCCCACACTTGCTGCTTTTTGAACTGAAGAAGCTCAAGCTGTATTGCTTCAACCCAGCCATTGTCTCTAAGTGCAACATGATAATTCTTTGGCTCTAGCTGACTGATGAAGAGAGCATAGAACCAGAAATTGGACAGTTGACTTCTGGTTGAGACTCCAGCATTGATATCACCAATGATTTGAGATATTGGGTGATTCTTCAGCTCTTGATAAGCAATGAGATCAGTGCAAGTGTTTGTAGAACCTTCAGCAGCAACAGATGTTGATGTAGACTCTTGAAACCATGTAGATGGTGGCAACTCAAATGAAGTTGAAGATGCAGAAATCTCATCATCACTTGTTGTGGATGAAGCTACTAAGGCTACAGGGCATCAGGTTTAGAGGACACAGGCAGTTGGTCATTAAACCTGAAGAGGTGAGTACTGCTATCATCATCATCATCAGCACCAGCAGTACCACCAGGTGGTGAACTGTTGACAGGAGCAACAGCAGGGGTTTGATAAGGAACATATTGCAGTATGTCCAAATCAAATAGCTCCACAGGGCTTTGTGGAATCTTGTCCTTTGGAGATTCATTAAACTTAACATGTAGAGTCTCTTCAACCATCTTTTTGTTCTGCAGTTGAAGACTCTGTATGCTTTGCAAGTGGATGAATAACCAACAAAGTACCCTGCATCCACCTTAGGATCAAATTTTTGGAGTTGATCCCGTGTGTTGAGAATGAAACAAGGACACCCAAAAGCTCTGAAGAATGAAATTAGAGGGGCCAAATGATGAAGAGCTTCATATGGAGTCTTCATCAACCTCTGATTTACTAGAACTCTATTTTGTACATAGCAAGCTGTATTGACAGCTTCAGCCCAAAAGTCATTGGCAGTCCAGAATCAGCCATCATGGACCTTGCAGCTTCAATAAGGGTCCTGTTCTTTCTCTCCACTACTCCATTTTGTTCAGAGTTCTTGGAATGCTAAACTGCCTCTTGATTCCCTTTGAGAGGTAGAACTCATCAAGTGTATTGTTTCTGAATTCTGTTCCATTATCACTTCTAATACACTTGACTGAGAGGGAATACTGCTTCTCAACATACAACACAAAGTTGATAATCTTCTAAGCTGCCTCATCCTTTGAATGCAAGAAGAAAGTCCATACAAATCTGGAGTAATCATCCACAATTACTAGACAGTATTTCTTCTTAGCCATCTCATCACTCTCACAGGACCAAAGAGATCCATGTGAAGAAGCTGTAAGCAGGCAGTGGACTTAGGTTCTTCTATGGAGGAAATGAAGCTTTGTGTTGTTTTCCTTTTAAACAATAGTGCAGTTATCTTCACATTTGAACTCCTTCATAGGCAGTCCCCTTACTAAACCAGGTTTATCAGCTGATTTATATTTTTGAGATTAACATGACCAGCCTTCTATGCCATAGTGTAGATTCTTGAGGGAAGCCTTGGAAAATAGGCAAGGATGGCCTTTGAGATCTATTTTCTTGGAAAGATCTAAGGCATACACTCTTCCTGTCCTGTTGGCCTTCAGGAGAGTGTATTCATCCAACACCTTATCAATCAAACATAGAACTTTGGATGATAGAATCTGACAGTTCTGACTAGTGAAAAGAGCAACATGGCCTTTGTCACACATTTGACTGACACTCAAGAGGTTGTACTTGAGATTTTCCACATGTTAACATCATCAAACTTTATTTCCCCATTGGAAACAAAGCCTTTGCCGATGATGTACCCCTTTGCATCATTGCCAAATGACAGAACCCCCTTCCTTCCTGAGAGTAGTCATTAAGAAGTGATCTGTTTCCTGTCATATGCATGGATCCTCCACTGTCTACATACTAGATGCCTCTGTGGCATGTTGAAGAACCCTGCAAAACACAACAAATTAGTTAGATTTTGAGACCCCAACCTTTTCGGTTTTGGGCTGTTCTCATCAATAGATGGTAAACTAACAGGTTTGTTGAAAACAACAGCCTGAGAGGAAGAAGATGGTGAAGAAGAGGAATCCTTTGGCTTGGACCTCCTTTTCTGTGGTTTCAACATAGGAACATCTAATTGGTTAAACTTCCCAATAAATGTTGAACCATCATAACCAGCTGTGCCTGATTTTGTGATAAAGCTTTCAGCTCTCCAGACACATTGGCATTGGAGTTTGATAAGTTCCTATGTTGCACCTTCTTTTTGAGCAATCTCAGCTGTTACCTGTTTAACCCTTCCTTTTTGGATTTCTTTTTGGACTTAAGGGTTACAGGATTTGATGTTGCTGGTACAAATGTGGCTTCAAACTCAGTTTTCATTTTAACCATTTTCTCTTTAGTTTCCTCTTTATGTTTGAGTTTGGATCCTCTTTTGTACCAACAATCATCTGTAAGATGATTGAACAAACCACATATTTCACATGGTTTTTTCATCTTATGTTGATCATCAACTAAAGAAAATGAAACTACTGAAGACTTGTTCTTCAGCACTTTGGAAGCACTATTTGCTTTCTTGACTTCCTCTTTAGTAGTCTTCAAACCCTTTCTACTGACAGTTTTCTTCTCTTCAGTGCTGACAGTAGTTGGAGTTCGAACTTCAGGTGTTAAATCTTGCTCTCCAGTCCTTTCAGGACTTCCAGAAATAACTCCTGAGTTGATCAACTCTTTGATCATGTGAGTGTCAGTATTTGAACAATCAAGATCAGCTGATAGGTTCAACGAGGGAATAATACTAACTTCAACTTCTGATGGTGCTCTATCAGAAAGTGAATCACATGATGAGGTGGATTGGTTATTGCTTTCTCCATCTGATTTCACTTCTGCTCTTGAAGCAAAATCTGTAGGAGGAGTAGTGTGATTATAACCAATACCAAACTTCACATTAGAAGCAGATTGCTTACTAAGAAGCATTTCAAAACCTTTGCATGATTGTACCCATCGATCACACTCTACTTGGGTGATTGCAAGGGTTTCTTTAAGGTCTTTGTACTTTTCTAAAAGTACCTCTTCCCTAGCCTTATCATCAGTGATTTGGCATTTAAGTTTATAAATCTCATCATTTTTCTCTTTAAGCATAGACTCAAACTCAGCTTTTCTTTTGGAAATGATCTTTTCTAGCTCTATGTTCTTATTAATTAAAGCTACATTTGCTTCTCTAATAGAGGCAAATGCTGCTATGCATGTTTCAGAACATCATTTGGCCTTAGCCTCAGAGGATACCTGTGATACCTGTGATGAAGAGGCATTTGAGGATGATCCATCTGCAAACTCCAGAGCCATAAGTGCCAGATTCCCAAAAGGACTGTCACCACCATGTTGACCAGCACCTGTGAGCAGTTGTTCATGACCAGACATGTCATCTGGTAAACTGCTCCAGTCAACAACTCCAGGGGTGAAGAAGTTATGTTGTTGAGGTTGAGGAGGTTGATGAGATTGAGATGGTTGAGGCTCAGGAAGAGCATGTGGTTGTTGAGCAATGGGTGCTTGAACCTGACTGGTTTGTGGCATGTAATAACAAAGGTAAGGATATGGCATTGGACCCTGAGGAACAAAATATGCAGGAGATTGTGGTTGAGAATGATGACCAGAATTGACAGGATGTTGCCCTTTGTGTTGTTGACTATTGCCAGGGAAAGTCACAAAGGGTGCAGAAGAATTAGATCCAGATGATCTACATTCTCTAGCAAAGTGTCCAAGCCTGTGGCATTTGTGACACCTCAACTTACTCTTGTCAAAACCAACTTTGGTTTTGCCAGAGAGTCCTGGGAACTTTCTTCCAGTTCTTTTGTAGAACTTCTGAGATCTGATATTTATCAAGGCCACTTGGCTCAAAATATCCATCTCTTCTAAGTCATCATCAACAATCCCCTTGAGATCATCCATGATGAAGCATAGATTGTCATTATTACACCGAGTAAACTGACTATCAACACTCATAAATGCAGAATCAGAAGTGTTTGAAGAGAAATCAATATGCTCATCATACTGGCATTCAGATGAAGCATATTCTGACTCATGACCAACCAAGGCAGTGTTGCCTGGTACAAAGTCTTCAGTGAGCTTACCAGATGAAGCCAGTTTCCTTTTCTGCTCTACCTCTCTTTCGAATGTAAGCAGTTTCCCATGAAGTTGGGTGAGAGATAGACTATCTAGATTTGCACTGGAGCGTAGGACAATTGCATATGTGTCCCATCTCTCAGGCAGTGATCTGAGGAATCTGTGGTTCATTTGGCTTTTGGTATATTCATGTTTAACCATTTTCAACTCAGAGTTTAAACATGAAAATCGCTCAAACTGCTGAGTCAGAGTCTCACCCTTTCTATGAGCAAAAGTCTCATACTGTTGGGCGAGGATTTCCCTGTTGTTTGCTAAGACCTCATCAGTGCCACCAAATTGTTCTTTCAGTGCATTCCAAAGGTCATGAGCAGTTTCATGATGCATAAGCCCAGAATAGATTTCATTAGGCAATGCCATGGCCAGAATTCCATGGGCTTTAGCATCAATCTCAAACAACTTCTTGTCCTCATCAGAGTATTGTTCCTTCTTCTTCGGAATCAACTGATTTTTTTCGGATGATTCACCATTGGCTTATGTGGTCCATGTACCACGGATGTCCAACAACCTGAACTATTGACAGACAGGTGATGGAGCATTCTTCGTTGCCAAATGTTATACTCATTCCTAACCAGCATCGGAGGCTTGGTTGAGGAACCAGTATTGTGTGGATCATTAGAAGGTGTAGTCATTTTCGAAAATTCAGACAAATTCAAGATAAGCAAAACAACTTTAGCTCAAAACCACTAAGAACCTCAATTGAAATAGCCAAAAGCGACATAACTTCAATCTCTATAACAGATTCGTGCGAATTTGCTAGTTCGATCAAACTTAGAGCAATGAGCAGTTTCAATGATCAATTGTTAGATCGATCAATGATTAACCTGCTCTCATACCATTTGATAGGATCTCAGCATCTAGTTTGATCGATTCGAATGATTTCAGCAGCGGAATAGAGTACCAACTAGCATAATTCGAGCAAGAATACCAAAGATATAGCAATGAACAAAGTTAGTTATAGAGAGAGAAAGTTTCTGCAAAAGGAATATTTCATTCAATCACACGGCATGGCATTCGCTAAATTACAATTTAGGTCATTCTTCCTTATATAAGGAAAGATGACGTAGGCTGATGTCACTTGATAGTGACATCTAACCGTTATTTAACAAACTACTGAAACACTAAAACTATTGAAGATGTCAAGCAGCTGACATCTTTTTACAAGAAGCTAAGTGTTTACTTATTACAAAACTACTGATAAGAAACTACTGAAACTACAACGACTGAAGAACAAGCTCTTCAGTCGTTTTAAACAAAACTACTGAAAGTAAAAACATAAAAATACTGATAACACAACTATTGAAGAAGTACTCTTCAGCTGTTGTGACAAACTACTGAACCTTCAGCACTTGGTCTTCAGACTTGAACTTCAGACGTTTCATCAGCTGATGACTTCAGTAGATGTCATCAGCTGATGTCTTCAGTCTTTGTCTTCAGACTTTGTACATCAGTTGTTGATCTTCAGCACTTGTGGACTCTTCAGCTGTTGAAGTCTTCAGTACTTGATCTTCAGCTGTTGAAGTCTTCAGCACTTGTCGAACTGCTGATGAAGCCTTCAATAGTTGTTGTGATATCATGTGGGACTTAGAGGTTTTCTGATCTTGGCTCATTGGTTCTTTTGGTCCAACATTATTTTTGACTAATTTATTCAAGGTTTTAAAATTTATATGACACATTCATTTATGCCATATAGTTGACTCATCACCATCAGCTTTGGAGAGAAAGTAGGATACTTTACCTAATGAGAAAGCATTGTTCATATCTAGCTTGTAAATATCCCCTTTACTGAGAGATCTAAGAAGCATCAATTCTTGAGAAATTGTCATCTTGGGTTTGAGGATAATGCACTTATTAAATGTGAAAAACATTTGGTGCTTTTGTTTACATAATTGAGAAAAACTTAAAAAATTATGTTCAAGCTGTTTGACAAAGTTTACTTTGTCAACTTTTAACTTGCCATTGGATATACCTCCTTTGCTAGAATTATATCCTTCGGCCTTACCTCCAAATTGAATAGCACCTCCATAAAAATGTTGAAATTTTTGAAGAAGAGATCTATTCCCAATCATGTGCCTGGAGCATCCACTATCTACAAACCACACATTGTCATTATTGTCATGTGGATGTCCCTGCACATAAAGTGAAAAGTTAGTTGTTATTAGAAACCTAAGCCTTGTTGGTCTTGGGCTTTTCCAATGATGATGACATAATTGAACCAAAGTGTGTGCACGAAAGTTCAATAGATGTCTGTTAAGTAGATGTTTGGGCTGCAACATCTTCTTTGATATTCCATTTCATCCCATTGCTGATCAATGTAGATGAGCTTGTTAAAGCTTGAGCAGCTTGGCATTCTTTCGAGGCTTCTTTCTTCTCGGAAGAAGCTTTCACCACCTTTTCTTCTGAAGTAGTCTTCTTCTTGGAAGTTTTCAAAGGAACTCTCCTGTTCTTTTGATTTTTCTTTGGCTTTGTTTCCGAAGCAATTTTCCTTTCGGAAGAACGAGTTTCTTTCGAAAGCAACTTTGCTTTGGAAACAAGCTTTCCTTTCCTCATCACTTAAACCATGTGATAAGGTGCAAATGTGAAACCCTCCTTGACTCTTTTTTTCTTAAAATTATTCACATAATGTGTGCTTGCAGGATTGTACTAACAATCTTTAGCCATATGGTTTTGCATACCACATATTATGCATGCAATGTTAATCCTTGTGAGATGTGAAGATTGTTGTTTCTTGTATTTCTTGTCATCATAAATAGTTATCCCTTTTAACTTTTCATCCTTCAGCACGACAAGAGTGTTGATACTTCACTCCTTTCCTGGATTAGAGTTTCTAATCACTTGGAATCCGACTGAAATGAATACACCTTTTTGCTTTGGGTCTCTCTTCCGCTTGGACTCACCCACTTTCCTCGTAGTTTTTATGGTTGCCTTGGCTCTCGTTCTTTTGGATTTGGTGTTTGGGGCTTGATCATCATTTTTGTGAATGAGTTGTGTTGCTTGGTCCTTCCCTGTTATGGTCTCCATTATTGCATCATTCTTTAACTCATGGGGTGGTGGGTCAACAGTTGGAACCTCTTCTTCTACAGTTCCATATCTTGGTTCTCTGATAGACTCATAAGAATGTGGTGGAGCAATTTTATTGGTTCCTAATCCACTTTTGTTTTGATAACATATCTTTGAGTGGGAGGATGATGCAATGATAGCTTGGATATTTTGCTCAGAAATAGCATGCTTCCTAGCTTGAGCCTCAGCTATTACTAACTAGGCTTGAGCCTCAGTCAATTTGGAGATTAAATCTTTGATTTCAGTGCTATAGGTGGTATGTTTATGTTTTATAGTTTTCTCTAACTCTCCAATTTTTGTTTTATAGTCAGTTTAGCCCTTTTAAAATCACTTTTAAGAATATTTAAAGACTCAATATCAGATTTAATTTCCATATTCTAGTCCTGATACATTTGAACTTAGCAATGCAAGCTGGAGTACAGAGGTGTTCAAATACCTTGTTGTCATCAATTCCAGCCATCAATGCTTGAGCAGGAGTCACATCTTGTACCATGAAGCTCCGGTCAACCTCTTGAGCAATAGCAGTTGTGTGTTGTTCAGTTGACTTTTTAGCAGCTTTAGGTGTGGTAGGATGTGCGGACGCTTGAGTGGTTCCCGGATTGGATATGGGAGCCTTGAATTCCCTAGAAAAGTGACCAAGTTGGTTACAGTTGTAACACTTGGCCTTGGTCTTGTTATACCCAAAATTGTTGTTGGTTAGGTTTTTGGGAAATTGTTTTCCAGTTCTCTTAAAGAACTTCTTTGCTTGGTAAGGTAGTAAAGCCATATGTTGGAAAATGTTAGTGTATTCAACATCATTCGGGCTAAAACATTCTAGATCATCAAAGCAAAACTGAAAATCTCTAGAATGTCCATTTATTGTGACAAAGGCACAGTTTTCCTGGAAGGGACTTGACTGAGCATGTTAAGGCCTTGGAGTCTTAGGAAAGATAATTTATGGACCAAAAGAACAGTATGGCTATTGGGAGTAAGTCAGGTACTACTGAGGTTGAGGGGTTATTGAGCCTTCAGCAACCATTAAAGTGTTACTAGGAGGAAGGCTTGAGGGTCTGCTCACCTGGTGGCCTCTTTTGTTTTCTATCTCTACACGGTATCTATCAAGGATACTATATAGTTCAGTCATAGTGAGAGAGTTCAAGTTCTCTGTCCTTTTGATAGAGACAAGTATAAAATCCACTTATTTGAAAGTGCACTCATGAACTTTCTTGAGAGATCTCTCATCTTAAGAGTTACTCCCACTGACTGAAGTATTGAAATAAGATTCATGTACCCGAAATATTGCTGGCTAAGGGTCTCTCCAGCAATATAAGTGAAGTTTTCAAATTGTTGCTTTAAGGAATCTTTCTTGGAGTCATTTGAGCTTCAATACATTTGAGTCAAAGCATTAAAGAGTTCTTCGGTACATGGATCTTATCTCATATTGCTGGAAAGACCTTGTAGCAACAATACTTCAGGTACATGGATCTTATCTCCTCCCTTCAGTCTGTAGGAATAACTACTAAATTGATAGACCTCACAAGGAAATTCATGAGCGCACTTCCAAATGAGTGGACGTTCTACTGTGTCTCCATCAAGAGGATAGAGAATCTAAACACTCTCTCCATGACCGAGCTATATGGCATTTTAGATGGATACCGTGTAGAGATGGAGAACAAGAGTGGCCGTCAAGGAAGCAGACCTTCAAGCCTTTCTACTAGCAACGCTCTTATGGTTGCTGAAGGCTTAAGACCCCCTAACCTCAGTAGTACCTATCATATCCCCAGCAACCATCCAGCTCATCTGGGCCTTACATCATATTCCCTGAGACTCCAAGGTCTCAACAGACTCAGCCCAGTCCCTTTCATGATAGTTGTGCCTTTGTCTTTGGAAGTGGACACTCTAATGATTTTAGTTTTGTTTTGAAGACCTGGAGTGTTTCAGCCTATATAATATGGAATATATGGACATAGTCCAACAAATGGCTCTGTTAACCAATAGGGCAAAGAATTATTTCAAAAGAACTAGAAGGCAGTTCCCTCAGAACCCAACTAGAAGCAAGTTTGGGTTTGACAAAGCAAAGGCCAAATGTTACAACTGTAACCAGTTGAGCCATTTTGCAAGGGAATGCAAAGTTCCCAAATCAAATCCGGGATCTGCTCATGCCTCCTCACATCCTTCAACACCGAAAGCTGCTGGAAAATCAACTTAAACTGTTGTTATGGCATAAGAAGTTGATTGGTGCTTTATGGTACAAGATGTCACCCCTACTCAAGCACTCATGGCTGGAACAGACAACTCTAAGGTATATGATCATCTCTACACTCCAGCCTGTATTGCTAAGGTTAAAATATACCAGGACTATAACATAGAAATTAAATATGATATTGAGTCCTTGAATAGCTTAAAAACTAATTTTGAAAAGACTGAATCTGACTATCAAAAAAATTGAAGAGTTAGAGAAAACAATATCTTCTTTAAAACATAAGAATACAAACTACAAGACTTAAATCAAGGATTTAATATCCAATTTAACTGAGGCACAAGCCAAGCTAGTAATAGCTAAGGCTCAAGCAAAGAAGCATGCTATCTCTAAGCAAAAATTCCAAACCATTCTTGCATCATCCTCCCACACAAAAATTTGTTATCAAAACAAAGGAGGGTTGGGGACAAATGAGATTGCTCCACCATACTCTTATGAGTCTATTAGACAACCAAGGTGTGATACTAAAGAGCAAGAGGTCCATATTGTTTGGATAGTGGATAGTGGATGCTCCAGGCACATGACCGGGAACATATTTCCACTTTAACAATTTCAACATTTTGATGGAGGTCCTATTCAGTTTGAAGGTGAGACCGGAGGATACATTTTAGGTAGAGGAAGTGTATCCAATGGCTTGTTAAGAGTCGACAAAGTGAACTTTGTCAAACAGCTTGAACACAATTTCCTAAGTGTTTCTCAGTTCTGTGATCAAAATCATCAAACGCTTTTGATAGATCATGAGTGCATCATCCTCAAACCTGGGATGACAATTCCTCAGGAATTGGTGCTTCTTAGATCTCACAGAAAAGGGGATATGTACAAGCTGGATATGAACAATGCTTCCCCACTAGGTGAGGTATCATGCTTTCTTTCCAAGGTTGATGGTGATGGGTCTGCCTTATGGCATAAACGTATGTGTTATGTGAATCTTAAAACCATGAATGATTTCATTAAAAATAACTTGGTACATGGTGTGCCGAAAAAGGAATTTTTTTGTAGAGACAACTGTGTAGCTTGTTTGAAAGGAAGCAACATAGAGTCTCTATAAATTCCAAAGAAGTTAAGTCTATCACTACCACATTACACTTATTACACATGGATTTATTTGGTCCAACAAGTATAATGAGCATTGGAAGGAAATCATATTGCCTCATGATTACTGATGAATTCACAAGATTTACATGGGTCTTCTTTTTGAGAACTAAGGATGAAACAGCTAAAACTTTAAAATCATTTATTCTTAAAATTGAAAATCAAAGTGATCACAAGGTAAAGATAAGTAGGAGTGATCAAGTGTCTGAGTTTAAGAATCAAGTTCTTGACTCATTCTGTAACTCAAACGAGATTACCAGACAATTCAGTGCTCCTAGAACTCCTTAACAAAATGGTGAGTGTCTGAGTTTAAGAATCAAGTTCTTGACTCATTCTGTAACTCAAACGAGATTACCAGACAATTCAGTGCTCCTAGAACTCCTTAACAAAATGGTGTTGTTGAGAGGAGGAATAGGACACTGATTGAGGCTACTAAGACAATGTTAGCTGATTCAAAGCTACCTATAACATTCTGGGCAAACGCAGTCAGCTCTACAGGCTATGTGTAGAATAGGGTTCTCATTGTTAAGCCAAATGGAAAAACCCCTTATGAGCAATGGAAAAAGAGGCCACCGTTCATTGGCTTTCTAAGGTCCTTTGGCAGCAGGTGTACCATACTTAACACAAACGAAAACTTGGAATAATTTGCTGAGAAGTCGGATGATGCTATCTTTGTTGGATATTCCTCCACCTCTATTGCTTATAGAGTTATTACATTAAAAATAAATAATTTGAGGAATCATCTAACATTGTTGTTAATGAGCACACTCCTTGTGTTAGGGGGAATGGCCCTAATCATATTTTTGATTTAGAATTGTTTTCAAACTATTCTAAACCATCTTGTGAGAATGTTTCAGCTAGAATAGGTACTTAAAGTGATTTTGATGAAGACTAGCTATTTGAGTTACCCAGACCTCTTCCAAGTTCTCCAAGAGTTTCTAAACCTCAAGCCCCCACCATTGGTAAATCTGACAGAATGACCATTCCAGGAACCAGTGGAGCTTCAACCTGTTACTAGGAAAATGACTCTAATAACTCATCAGCTAATAACATACAACACCAAACTGATGGAAGTAGCATCTTGAAGGAACATGCAACTATTAATACTACTTCTCAACCAATTAATGCTGATGCTATCTCTCCGTCATTCAATCAGTCCTCATTGAATGAATGTGAAACATTAGATGGACCAAGTGTTCAAAATCTTGAGCAAAACTTTTCAAATCTAGACTTATCCATGCATCTGGATGTAATTCCAAGGCTTACGATTCATAATACTCATCAAGCTAAAAACATCATTAGAAATGTCTCTAAAGTGTGAGAACAAAGGGACAATATCATAATGGGAATGTATGCTTGTACTCATGCTTTTTGTCTCACATGGAACCCAAGAAGGTAGAAGACTTGAAAGACAATAGCTAGGTTGAATCAATGCAAGAGGACTTACTTCAATTCAAAAGACAAAAGGTTTTGAACCTTTGTCTGTTACCATTTGGTCAAGTACCTATAGGCACCAAATGGGTTTTCAGAAACAAGAGAGATGATAGAGGCTTGATCTTCAAGAATAAGGCAAGACTAGTAGTTCAAGGATATAATCAAGAGGAAGGAATCGATTATACTAATGCTTTTGCACCTGTTGCAAGACTTGAGGCATTTAGGATCTTTCTTATTTATGCTGCATCTAAGAATTTTACTATCTACCAGCTTGATGTCAAGTGTGCCTTTCTATATGGGGATATAGATAGGAAGTCTATGTGTACCAACCTTCAGGAATTGAAGACCCACATTACCCCAACTATGTGTGCAAACTGGATAAAGCTCTATATGGGCGGCACCGAGCACCTAGGCTGTGGTATGAGAATATGTCTTAGTTTCTTCTGAAGAATGGCTACACTAGAGGTACCATTGATAAGACTCTTTTCATTAGAAAGTATGGGAAAGACATATTGCTCATCCAAGTCTATGTTGATGATATCATATTTGATTCTTCAAATGACCAAATATGTAAAGACTTTGAGAGCATTATGAAGAAGAAGTTTGAAAAGAGTTCCATGGAAAAAATGGACTTTTTCCATGAAATCCAGGTGAAGAAAATGAAGGAAGGGTTCTTTATCGATCAATCTAAGTATGTAAATGACATCTTAGAAAGATTTGAGATGAAAGATTGTAAATCAGCCAAGACACCTATTCCTTAAAACCACAATCTTTGCCCGAACTCTGAGGGCAAGGATACTAATCAACATCAGTATAGAGAAATTATTGGGTCTCTGATGCACCTCACAGCAAACAGGCCTGATATTATGTTTGCTACATGCATCTGTGCAAGATATCAACCTGTTCCAAAGGTGACTCACCTAGTTGCTGCCAAGAGAATTCTTAGATATCTCAAAGGAGCACCAAAGCTTGGTCTCTAGTATCCTAGAAACTCCAACTTCAAAATCTCTATTACTATATTGATAGTGACTATGGTAGCTGAAACATCAACAAGAAATCTACATCAGGAGGATGTCAATTTCTTGGTGGAAGGATAATCTCATGGAAATGCAAGATGCAATTCTGTGTCTTAACATCTTCTACCGAAGTTGAATACATTGCTGCTGCAAGTTGATGTGCTCAACTGCTCTAGAATCAAAATCAGATGCTAGACTATGGATTCAACTTCATGAGCACTCCTATCCACATTGTCAACAAGAGTGCAATATCCATTACTGAAAATCCAGTGAAGCACTCCAAAACAAAGCATATTAAGATCATGACCATTTCATTAGAGATATTCATGAGAAAAACCTAATTAAATTAGTCAATGTTGACTCAAATGAACAATATGTTGATTTGTTCACCAAAGCTTCTGATGAACAAAGATTTAAGTATCTTATTATGGCTATTGGGATGATAAACACTGACTAATGTATCTCATTTGAAAAACCTTTTTAAAATATGTCTTGTCTTCTATCAAATACAATCTAAGCCCTGTTACAAAAGGTTATTTCTCAAAATTGACTAAGTGTGAACATTTCCGAAGAGAAAATTACCCTCATAAGGATCTTTCATTCTCTTCCGAAGGCAATATCCTCATTTCAAGCTTTATCTTCCGAGGAGTTTTTGGTCTCGGGAGTATATCTTCACTACTTCCGAAGCCTGAACACTTCTTCATTCAGAAGACATTCTTACTCTCGGGAGTAAATTTACCTACAATAGAAATACTTTTGGCTTCGGAAGAGAAATCCTCAGAAATACTTTTACCTTCGGAAGAAGACTTTACTCTATAATGGAAACTTTCGTGCCCCACACTGTAAAAAGCAAAGATTTTATCCATGATGTCAGAATATTTTAAATGGTTTTTAACCTTACCGCAACTATCACATCTTACCCCCAAACCATCACATCACCTTATCAATCCGCCTTTTTTAGCCATTTAAATAATTCTGACTCATCACTTTAATCTTTTCACCACTTCTACTACCCAAAGCACTTCTCATTCCAACCTTCTCCGATTCAAACTTGTTTCCCCTGTTCTTTCTCACAATGGCACTAAACCCTCAACATAATAAAGTCACACTTCTAGATTCATCCAAGGATGCTAACTACTCTGAAGTCATCTCTTTTCTCACCCAATCTACCTATTATACTGCCTTGATTGTAACCCTACTGTTTATTTGAACCAAATGGAGGAGTTTTGGGCCAACGATCGTATCGAAACCCTAAATTAAGATAGGGTTATAAGGTCAAGAATTTGTGGCCAGGAGTTGGTCATCTCTGAACAAATCATCAGGGAGCATTTGGAGCTTCATGATGAGGGCGACCCTACTGAATCTCCCAAGTCGGACCTAGATGATACATACACCCTGATGGGTTATGGTGGAGATGTAAGTTGGTCTAGTGTCTACAAGTTTAACTTATCTTACAACTAGAAGTTCCTACTGCATGTTGTTCTCCATTGTTTATCAAACAAGTCTGGGGGATGGGATGAAATCCCATATGAATCGGGCTGCCTAGTTCATGGATTGGTGAAGAGCCTCTACTTCAACTACTCAAGGTTTGTGCCGACTAACCTCATGGGAAACCTTTAAAAAGACATATTGTTTAGGTATCCGAGGTTCATCCTGCACATAATCAACTATGAGTTGGACGAAAGTCAGCTTGTCTGTGCAACTGCTTTAATTGTACCTCACATGAAGCCAACCATCTTTAAAGTTATGGAGAAAGTGTCCACTAATTTCACTTGAAGACAAACTGCCCTCCTTCCAAGTATGATTGAGCCAATGGCTTCGGGAGACATCCCTGTTAACCCCACAGGTGATGAACCCACACTAGCACCTAACCTCACATCACCAAATCTACCTTATCCACCTATCAAGATCACCTATCAGAGACGTCCAAAACAAACCCTTGTTCAATCTCCTCTGATTGACCAAGTTCCCCTGTTCTACCCAAAAAGGCTAGAGTGAAAACATGGGCTCCCACTCAACCGAGGTCCCACCTTCCTTCACCATTGACCTCAATATAGGTATTAAGTCTCCTCAGTCCTAATACCATAAGCCCAAATCCCAACCCAAAAGCCCTCAGGGTGGGTCTTTATACTCCCTTGAGTAGCCAAAAAGGGACAGCCCAACCAAAGGCTCAATGCCATTAGACATTGATCAAAGTCCGGGTCATTAGGCTTCACTTCCATATCTTTCACCAACCTATTGACAGGTTCTGATGAAGATTTCATGTCTTTTCATGACAATGAAATTGATCCACTACACCCATCAAAGGATCAACTGAGCCCAAGGAGACCCCTGATCTCTAGCCCCCATCAGCATATCCAAACTGAGGTGAGTCCCACTAGAGTGGAGGGGAGTCATGTAGATTCAACTGCCACTACTGCAGGTGCCTTAACAAGCCCTCAAGATAGGGGTAACATTGTTGAGACTAAATCTATGGAAACCAAGCATTCTGATGACTCTAAAAGAGACATTATTATGCATGGGAAACCAGGGCGCCAAGAAACAACTTCTGGTGGTGAGGATGAACATACAAGGTATGTTACCTCATCTCCCCTTGGTTCTTATTATGAAGATGAGGGAAGATTGAAACTCACCATTCAATACTTACTCACTGAAGTCTCAAACCTTGAATTCAAGGTTAAGACTTTAGAAAGTAGGTCCACCACTCAGCAACTTGAGATTGACAATCTCAGGGCTAAACTAGCTGAGAAGCAGATTGAGAGGTCTGTTAGGCATATACTAGTTCAGGTCTCCCTAACTTCTTCTTTTAGCTCATCTAGCTCTCAAGATGATGCTACGAAAAAAGGGGTGAATGTTCAAAGACAAACATGGGTGTCCAAGAGCTCAATTGTCTCAAAGATCGATTCAAGATATCCTTTTCAGCACTCTGATGTCTTCCCTGAGCCTCCTCCAGTTACCCTACAAGTGGATCCCAGGATGCTAAAAGATCTAAACAAGTTTCTTACCTTGTTCCTCATGGGGTCTTCCATGTGGCAGCCAGGACTAGATATATTGTGGCCTACTTTGGAGCTAAAGAGCTTCAAAGGTTGAATACACCCTCTAGCACTTTTGAAGAAGTTGAACAACCTAAGGTCTACATGGAACCTGAGATTAATTTTGAAGGGGAAATGGAAACTGATGGCCCAGCAACCAAAATAGTTGGGACAAAGACTGTATTACCACAGACTTCCGAAGCAGAAGTCAAAGCTACGAAAGAACACTTTCACTCTTCTGAAGTCATGATGGAAGCTGCAAAAGGACTCTTCTCCTTGTCCGATGATCTTATCATTACAAATGCAATCCTCGAGCTAGCATCCGAGGTGAATAGTGAAGACTTTCTCAAGATACCCATCAGTCAATCATCATTATCATCTCATGCTCCAACAACCACTCAACAGCCTGAATCCTCTTCTGAAGAACCTCCAAGGTCTAAAGCTTTCGAAGATGTAAAAGGAAAAAGGAAGATGATTAAGGAAGAACTGTTAGAGGAGGAAAGGTTAGAGAAATTGAAAAGAAAGGGAAGACTACCCTCTGGGAAACTAATAGCTGCCAGTGGCAAAGCAGTTGTAGTCAACTAGGAGGTAGTTAATAACAAGAAAAGTGTGGAAGTAATTGACAGCTTGTCAAGATAGGAGCTGCAAATGAAGAAGTGCTCCTTTTACCATTAGAGGAGCTAATTGAATTGGAAAAGGCAACACTGCTACTAAAAGAACAAGAAGAAGCAACAAGGTTGGCCTTGGAAGAAGAAAACTAGAGGAAAAAGGAGGAAGTCGATCAAAGGCTAAGAAGTGAGAGAATAGCCTTTCTGAACTCAAGAGGATTCTCTCTTGAGGAACTTGCTCCACATAACAATGACACAATCCTATGGTTGGTAAACAAAGAACAAGATCAAATGGAGAAGGAAAGAAAGAAGGCTTCTAGGGAGAGAATGAAAGAGAGAATGAAAAAGGAAGATGATGATAAGCTTGCAGCCTTGAAGAAGACTGGGGACAAAGCCTAGATGAAAGACTAACTCAGGGCCCATGGTTTCTCAGGTAGGCAAGTCAGACCTATGTCAATATAAACTCTGCAGCATATTGTTCGTGAGATCAAAGCTGACATATGCTCAAGAAGAAGGAAAGATATGTACAAAAGAGTATAGGGGATGACTTTCACACCTTCTTCACTACCACAACCTCAACCCGAACCTATCCCCTTCCCTTTCCCTATCAAAACTGAACCAACCTCTGAGCCTTACACCCCTGAACCCACATTATCAACCTTACCCATTTCCTCACCCACTTAATCCAACCAACCACCAAAACTACCCTTTCTCAAACCTAAAACCTTACCAAGAACCCAATCCTCATCAACCAAACAACCACCCAAGTCATCCTCTCATCCACCTAAATCTTTTTCCTTAGAAGAATTTAAAGAGATCAAGAGGAAGCTCATCAACTACACATCTTTGAGCAATATCTCCTGTGAGGAGGAGTCTGTCAAATTGACTTACATAGACAACTCCTTAAGTTCCCTCACAAGAGGGCAATTCCTTGATCTCCGAAGAGGAACACTGGACCAAGCTGCTAGACTACTTGGCCTCAACTCTAATTCCCTAAATGATAAAGAAAAGAAGCTTAGAAGAAAGCTGGTGACTCTAATGGATACAAAGAAAGGGGACAAGGGTCCTAGTCAGCCCCTTGTGCCAAGAAAGAAGATTATCCAGTGGAGGTTCGATGAAGCCTCTCACAACTTTGTTGTGGAGAGAGAGAATGGAGAGAGTAATAGGTTGAATGCCATTTCCCTGTTACACTCTAGTAGATTCAATATTACTGAGTTAGCAGAGAAGCCATTCTCCAATCCCTCCATCTCCGAAATAGCTGCTCACATCAAAAATCATTTGAGCATCCTTCATCTTGTTGAGCTAATTGCAAAAGCCAAGATTGAAGAGGAGTTGAAGCTGAGAGAGAATGCAGACAAGGAAAGGTCAACCATCAAAGGAAAAGCCTTTCTAATAATGGTGGAAGGCCCTGAATTGGAACCAATAGTTAGATGGGAGTATGACTATAACTCCTGTAAACTAACTCTCTATAGAGGGACTCAGCAGAGGATACATATAATTTAGTGTGACAGACTAGATCTCCTATCTACGAATTATCTATACAAACTTCTCAACACCACTTCTGGGAAGAACAAAGAAACAGACAAATATATGCTTTCCCTGGTGCTGAAAGTTTTGAGGAGCATAAACAAGTGAGGTTTTGGTAGCATCAACCTAGGGTGAGTTTGTTGGATCAACAAGAAGGCTGGTGCAACCAAAACCAAACACTTAGAGTATTTTGAGTACAACCAATGAAGTTCTTCCGAAGACAAGTTCAGTACTTCCGAAGGTATATGCTGAACTTCCGAAGCAAAGCTCAAAGGAACTTCCGAAGATAAGCTTCAACTTCTGAAGACCAAGTCTCTACTCTTCCAAGATTTCAATACATAAATGAAATGAAGACTACAACTTCTGAAGAATGTAGTCCACAGGAAGCTTGGAAGAAGTAGCCACTTTCGAAGTGTAAGTGGCTTCAGAAGAACAAGTTCTTCCGAAGCCAGTAACCTTCGAAAGTGACTACTATGGACCAGTGGACATAATATGGTGTCTCTGAAGCTTTGCTGTAAGACCCCTGATACTGCATGGCTTTTTCCCAAAAGGCCATGTAGTTGATCATACTTTAATCCATTATTCAACCTTATTTGTTTGTACAATTACCAACTTTAGTTGGTGACAAAAGGTAAGATATGGACATGTCATGACTACCATATCTTAGATAAGACATTATCTAAGATACCTTATCTATAGCTTTGTAGTATATGCTTTAGTTATAGGATTCCAGATGGTATCAAAGTATATCCAGCTGTAGATAGTGGTATATATAGTTTCTTATTGTAACTCTTGTAGTAAGCTTGTAAGAGTCTTGTAATACTTTGAGTTGAGAAGTAATATATACAAGTATCTTGAAAACTATTCTCTCATGTTTTTCTTTGTATTACCTAATATATTATAATCAACTCTTAGAAAAACTCTGCTTCTTGGGCGTTCATCAGTGAATTTGAGAGAAATACTTGTGTTGAATAAAAAAATCGATCCTGCAATATAGATAACAAGATCAATGTATAGTCAAAAGGAAATTGCCATTTGACTTCATGTCAGAAGATTTTACACTTAAAATATTTCCTTGAGTTGTGTAAATCTTCCGAAGTAACTTTACTATATACAACATGCATGTATGCTGAGAGCTCTTTGATTGTTTTAGTTGCATCAACCTGTAAGTGTAAACCTTACACCGACCATCTTTTCATTACCGTTGGTTCCTCCATCTGAACCTTCACCGGAACCACCATAACCATATCACCATAGCCATCTCCTAAACCACCATTATCATTGTTCACCATCCCCAGCTCCTGCATCAGTCAACCACCATCACCATCACCAGATTTAACCATCAAAATCAGTCACCATAACCATCACAAGCACTAAACACCACCACCATCAACATCAAACCCTACTTCCTCTATTTAACACCACCGTCACCACTAACCACCCTCGTCACTATAACACCCCAAATCAGACCTGAGTGTTG
This sequence comes from Flaveria trinervia, assembly GCA_025506515.1. Classification (NCBI taxonomy): domain Eukaryota; kingdom Viridiplantae; phylum Streptophyta; class Magnoliopsida; order Asterales; family Asteraceae; genus Flaveria; species Flaveria trinervia. The sequence goes on from CM046456.1 coordinate 33,681,597, forward strand.
TGTGGAGAGGGGCGTTACCAAGAAGGTAACCATATTCGCCGACTTTTAGAAGCTGGTTGTCGGTAGGGAGATCATGGCGAGGATTTTATGATCGGAATCTCATAATCGGGGTTAGTTTTAATGGTGATGTTTGACTTTTTGTTTTGTGTGTGTATATATTATATTACCACTATATTAACTAAGGTGTATGATGAACAGTTATTTTTTTACACATGTTCAGCAGCATGGTACAACACATTGATGTTTATGTTTTCCAACAAAAGAAGGAGAGAGAGATATTAGAATGCACAAAATGTTTTTTTGATTTTAAGAAAGAGAGGGTGATTCCGACGACTTAATCCAATCGAAGGTCGCCTTCCCGATCGTTTTTCACCTCAGTGGGTTACATTGATGATGACGATGGAGACAGCGACGATGGTGGTGGGTTTTCTGCTTTCATTGTGACGGTGGCATAATGACATGGGTCGTTGCTGGTCCGCCATTCTTTTGTGGTCTTTGTTCACTAGATGTGAATGGTGGTGATAGTAACACCTTCATCTCGCTTTGATGCCCATTTCATCTTTATTTGGCGTCTCTGATGTCATTGGCGGTTGATTTGGTTCCCTGCAGGTGATTGGGTGGCCATAGTGGTGGGCTGAGGTGGGGGTGATCGTTGTCTCCTATCGGCGAGGGGTGGCGACGGTGGTGGTTAGACCACCATTGTTGCCCCGTTTTCGTCGCGTCTCTCCAATACCCATTTAGGGTCTTTGGTTTTGTATCATTCTTGGGTGTGGTGATTATTGCATCTCTCTGTTACGCATTTTCAGATCTGCATTTTGAGTGTTGTTCTTAGTTGTTGGCCATCATTATTGATATGTCATCCAATTTGGGTTTTCAGATCTGTATTTTGAGTGTTGTTCTTGGTTGTTGGCCATCGCTATTGATGCAACCCATTTAGGGTTTTCATATCTACATTTTCGGTTTTTGTTGTTGGCCGTAGGTCGGTGTCTTTAATGATAGTGTCGTCGGTCTTTGGCCGGCACATGACATGCCTTTCTGATTACTACATACCGACCGACATTAATGCCTATTTTGGACTCGCCTAGCGTTGATGGTAGTGGTGGCGACGGTTGTGGTTGCACCAATAACCCTTATGTTGACCATGTTTGAATGGATAGTTATTTTAGAGGTATAGTGTTTGTGATGCTTAATGTCTATTGCACCGATGTCGATGACGATAGATCACACCTCATTTGAGACCGGTGGTAAGTTGTCACATCATTGTTTAAGCATCAGGTATGTCGATGGCGGCAAGTTGATACTCTTTTGAGACGAAAGTTGTTCTGTTTGATTTATCGTAATTGTGTTTACTTGCAGATGATACCATGGTTTTTGGTAGGCAACGATGATATCAAAAGATGATTAGTGTGTTTTCATGGCATGACGAACCAAAGTGTTCGCAGCCACAATGGACAGTGTTGTTTTTATGAGCCTGATTTGGTTATTCGATACAACGCACGCAACGAGCATGTTCGGAAACATACTAGTTATATATAATAAAGAAAAAGGGTCCCATATCTATTAATAATTTTTTTAGTTTAATGGTAATATGATCTTTTCACAATCACTTTACTAAAAACTTAACAAACGTTAGTGCTAGGGACCAATCATGTTATAGTTAGACAAACAATTGAGACAACACCTATAATTTTCTCAAAAGTTGAGACCAACATTGAAGTATGAGTAAACCATAGGGACAAATCTAGTAACTAACTCTAAATCAAATTTGTACAGTGGAATGAAAATCTATAAGGAATACATGTTAAGATTGATGCAACTCCAAACACTTCAAGTCTCCTGCATGCTGCATAAGTACATTGAAGAAGAATGCTTTGAAAGTTTCACACATGCAACTGAAATATCCTAAGTGTGAATCTTCTGAAGCCAAGACCAATATCTCCCGAAGCCAAAGATGTTTCGAAGCTTTAGAGACAAAGTCTTCCGAAGCCAACACTTGAAGACAGATTTCTTCCAAAGACTTTAAGTATACATGCTTTATCTAATGTACTTTACATAAAGCTGGACCCCTTTCCGCTGCAACTCTGTAAAGTCACCAACTTGCATGAGTTGGTGAAAAGGTCCATGATTTTAGTAATTGTACATTGAGGTCTTGAGTCTATAACTTTCTACTTCATGTACTTTATCCTTTTTGTAATATATTAAGATCTGAGCTATGGCATTGCATAGTCACAAGTCAAAATGCAATCTATCTTTTGACTCTATAATTGATTTTGTGTTGTGTCTAGTCAATTGTATCCAGCTTGCCTTCAAAGTATGACCGGTTGTAGGATGTAGTATATGTATCTCAAGTACTTGTAACTGTCCTTTATGCTTTGTAACACTTGTAAAAGAACTTAAGAAGACAATATACTACAATCTTGAAAACCATCTCCTTATGTATTTTGCTATCTTGTTCTGTCTCTTATTTACTTGTGTTCTTTGTATCATCTCTTGTGGTAATCCAGTCTCACTGTTTGATTAGTCTAGTTAATCTCCTCTTTGTGTTGTTGCGTTGTAAGTGACCACCCTTCACCGATCCTGCGAAATCGATCATCAAAATATAGAGAGCACCCAAATTAACGACTTAAATTAAATAAACCGAACTTAGGGAGTGAGATTTAGAAGAACCGGTAAGCAAGTAAAGTTGATTACCTACGATATGAAATTAGAAGTTCAATTATCGATCACTACTAGAAAATATCGTATAAGTTCAAGATATAACCTTGGTCGTTTGAAATCGACCGACTCTCTCTCTCTCACACAGAATACGAAGACTGAAAAAGTCGATGAAGATAGATAGAGAGATCGGAAACAGATAAGGGGAAGTAGAGTGGCAAAGGCGATTGTTGTTGTGAAGATTATCTTCTCTCGCTATCTTCAGACGGATTCATGGTGAAAATCAAGCACAAAGTGCAACACGTAGCATTTGCATTAAAATTACTAAAATAACTCTGGTTACTATAGCAACCGACCAAATGTATAATAATATATTATATACTAAACTAAAAGACATTTATTTATAATTGTTTCAAGATAAATATAAATATTAACATAATTATACGCATCCGTAAAAATATTAATTCCTTCATTTATCGAATTTGATAGAATTAAATAACTCCCTTACATATGACATTTCATAAAGATTATAATTCAATTTTTATATCATGTAAATCAAACACACTATTAAGTATTATAAAAGAAACGTGTCGTTGGACATTTCCATGGTTTGGTTTCAAATACTAGGAATGATGAATAAAATCCAAAAAGTAGGCATCAATCAATCCATCACCAACGACTCTCATTGTGGCTTTTTCACTACTATTAGTCAATAAGACTACAAGAGAATGACAGGCGGCTGACAAAGACATGCAATTCAAGTTTTTAACATTAACTTTTGATTGTGATGTTATTAATTTAATTGTGTTGCTTTAAGCAAAAATAATTAAAACGTATAACTAAAATACTTATATATAGGGAAGGGTTTAAATAAAATTTATTTTTTTATTATAACTTTAAAAACTAATATAAGTCACTAGTTTTTAATTACAAAATGGTAATTAACGAAAATATAATTAAAAATCATAAAACAAAAAATAACATAAACATAATAATAATGATAACACAAAAACTTGTTTCCATCTTCATAAAAAATATTATAAAAAATAAAAAAAACTCGTTTTTTCTACAAAATTCGTTTTACACATGTGTAATACTGAATTTACAGTGCAAATCCGGTATCACAAATAAGTATATCCCCTATTTTCCATCAGTACTGCTAAATTTCGGCTCGAGAGTGTAAATTTTGAATCTAGTAGTGAGTTTTTTAAAATATCAAATTCGCCCCCTTAAAATTGTTTAGTTTACTCCCCCCTCTAAGTTGTGGTTGAAGTTCCGCCACTTGCTTCAACTTCGCAAACTAACATTACTAGTTGTCAAAAGACTCATTTTCGTGAACAAAATTAAAAAAAGATAAAAAAATCATGAAATCTAGAAGCCTCTCTCATTAGAAGCTTTAAGTTGGCCAAGCTATACTTTTGCTGTTTCTTTTCTTTCACAATTCACATGTGCGTTTTTCTTTTTCTTTAACGGCAAATGCAAGACACTACTTTGAATTGTAGGTGTTATATTAATCGGGCTCATCTATGCAGTTTTTAGCCGGAACCTCATGTAAGGTTTCATGTAAGGCTAATGCACCTAAAACATTCAAAGTCTTTCCTACATGCATGCACTTAAGTTTTTGATAAACACTTTCCTCATTATGTGTTATGTTGTAAGTGACCATCTCTTAACCAGTCCTGCAATTGGTATCAGAGCATTCTAGGATCTTGATTACAAGATCTCACTATCTAAAGATCCCTCATACACACAAAATACTTAACATCTCAAATGGCAGCTCTTACTAAAACTAATATGGAAACTGGAACCATGACCAAGTCCCTACTGATTACCCCTGAAGACTTTGACACTTGGTGCCAACGAGTGGAATGGTTCATCAAGTCACAAGACTCCAGGATGTGAGAATCTGTTGTCTCAGGGTCTCACATACCAAGAACATCTTCAGCTACTGCTGGAGGTGGTATGATTCCAAAGGTTATGGCTGACTATTTTGAAGAAGACAGGAAGAGAAAATATATTGATCAGAAAGCCATGACAACCCTTCAAACTGCTCTTCCAAACTCCATATACAGAGGTTTCAAGAAGTGCAAAACAGCTAAACAACTTCAGGATGCACTGAAGTAGATGTATGAGGGGTCAACTTAAGACAAGAAGAACAAGAAGGATCTCTTGAAGCAGCAGTTTCAAAACTTCACCTTTAGAGCAGGTGAAATCATGACTCAATAATACTTTATTTATATTGAGATTGTGGGGACTCTAATGGATGTTGGAATGACTCTTGAGAACAAGGACATTGTAATGACGTTTATGTTCTCTTTTCCTAGACAATGGACACATTGTTGTGTTATTATCAAGAGAATTGAGAACCTTAATACTCTTACTTTGATAGAGTTGTATGGTAATCTTAGTGGATACCATATGGAGATGAGTATGCAAAGTTCATATTGTAACTCCATCAATCAACTGAGTTCAGCTCTCCATGTGGTTGGAAGGGATAGTAGAGAACCCCAGCATCATCTTATTCAATACTCTAACAACCCACAAAAGGGTTCTTTCATCACTTTCCCGGAGACACCAAGAGAAAACTACACTTAAGAAAGCCCTATCTAAAAGACAAGCTCTTCATAAGCCTTTATGTATTCTAATGAAAGCACATGAAACTTTCTCTTCACCCTTGGAGATCTGGACTATATTCATCCAGATGATCTGGAATACATGGAGATAGTTCAACATTCAACTGAGTTTAGCTCTCCATATAGTTGAAAGGGATAGTAGAGAACCATAGCATCATCTTATCTACTACCCTGACAACTCACAAAAGGGTCCTTTCATCACCTTCCTGGAGACACCAAGAGAAAGCTACACTCAAGGAAGCACATTAAAAGAGACAATCTCTTCACAAGCCTTTGTGTCTTTTGATGAAAGCACATGCAACTTTCTCTTCACCCTTGAAGATCTGGACTATATTCATCTAGATAAGACTGGAGCTTTCAGGTGGAAGATGCATCTCCAAACCAAGCACTAATGGCTAACCATGATGAAACAAAGGTATTGGAACATCTTTGTACACCTAAATGTATTGCTAAAGTAAATAGATACATGTCCTACAAGTTAGAGATGAGATCTGATCTTGAGTCCTTAAATTTTTGAAATCTGATTTGAAAAGAGTTGAAAATTATTATAAACTAAAGATAGAAGACATAGAGAGAACATTTCAACTCTTAACATAAACATATCAACTACAAAACACGCCAGACTGAGCTTATAATCAGCAAAGCCAGGTCAAAAAAATGTGTTCTTAAAGAAGAGACCTTCAAGAACATTATATCCTCATCCTTGCATGCAAAAGTTTGTTATCGGAATAAGCAGGGAGTAGGATCTAGTAAAATAGCTTATCCACACACAACCTTGTCTGTAAGATCTCCTAGGTGTGGAACTTGTGAAGATATGCTTCCCCTTATAGACCCCATGAGTGAAGAGGATGAAGAGGAAATAATAAAGGATGTCTTTGAGATGAGTGAAGAAAAGCATTCTAAGAAGGGTCATTATTCCTCTAACAGAGTAAAAGAGTTGGGATGGTCAAGTCAAGAAGAAAGAACTTGATAAGAAAGGCCAAAAGGAAGTCCAAGAAGGCTTAAGAGATCAAGGCCATCTTTAACTCTATGTAGAAACAAGTCTTTATCTCTGCAGGATTTAAGGTAGTTAAGGCTAAAGACACAAACCTGAACTCGAATATCAGGAGTTCAAGTTCATGTTTAAATCATCCTAACAACATGAAGAAGGCTAACTAGTTCTGTACCACTACTACACAACCTAAACCATCCAGCTCCAAAGGTAGCTCTCACCCTAAAAAAATTACCATATCATTGGTAAAGATCAAGATGGAGAAGGAAAGTGATCAAGTTCAGATTTGTTCTCACAGGAAGACTCTCTTGAAGAAGAAGAGGGATTCTGTTATGTGTGGTAGTAATTCTCATCTTGCTAAGGATTATCTCTACAATCCAAAAAGTAGTATCCATATGACTAAGAAAGAAAATTCTATGAGTTTGAAGAAGAAAGCTTCGGAAGGAAAATCTTTTCCTTTTGAAAGCTCCAAATGAAGGAGAAGACAAGTGGAAACTTGCCTTCGAAAGAGAGTTTTGTCTCAAAAGAAAGGAATACTTCTAGACCACTGAAGCCTGGTACAGTGTTAGCAAGATCTTTTGAAGGTCTAGTCGTCAAAACATCCGAAGTTATCAAAACTTCCAAAGTGATGAATGTCAAGTCTAACCTTACAAAGGTGGTATGAAGACAAAGATAGACCAAGTGACTAAAAGTTCTTTATTAACATCAACAAATGATCCCCAAAACATGACAATAGGATCAATTACTATTGCATTATCCTCAACTTCTTTTGATAAGCCCAAGACCAATAAGGCTTTGGTTTCCAGATGTAACTAACCATTTCTTTTATGCAAGAATATCTCAATACAAACAAGAATGTATGGATTATTGATAATGGTTGGTCCAGGTATATGACAGACAATGGGTCACTACTCCAAAATTTTGAGAAAATTGATAAAGTTTTTGTTGCTTTTGGAGGAGATGTTGGAGGTTACATAACTGGAAGGGGCATTGGCATGAATGGTAAGCTTAACATTAAGAAGATAAACAGTATTAACGAGCTTGGATACAATCTTTTGAGTGTATCACAATTTTGTGATCAGAGTCATAGTATGCTCTTTACTGAGCATGAGTGAATTGTTCTAAGGCTTGAGGAGGTCATTCCTCATGAGCATATCCTCCTTAGAGCCACGAAGAAAGGGAACATGTACAAGATGGATTTGCAAGAAACATCTCCCTCAGGAAAAGTTTCATGCTTTCTAACTAAAGCAAGTAATACGGAGTCTTTCCTCTAGCATAAAGAAAGTGCCATGTAAACTTTAAAAACATGAATAAATTTATTAAGAATGATTTGGTAACTGGAATGTGCAAGAAAGAGTTTACAAGTGATGACCACTGTGTTGCATGCCACAAAAGGAAGCAACACAAGGTATCTCACAAGCCAAAGGAAAGAAACTCCATCACCACACCCCTATATTTATTACATATGGATCTCTTTGGCCCCACCAATGTAATGAGTCTAGGAAGGACCTCTTACTGTTTGGTAATCACAAATGATTTTACAAGGTTTACTTGATTCTGTTTCTTAGAACTAAGGATGAGACCACTGAGATTCTAAAGAATTTCATCTTAAAGATTGAGAATCAATGTGATCATAAGGTCAAAACCATAAGATGTGATCAAGAACTACATTCAAGAACCAAACCCTTGATACATTTTGTGATAAAAAGGGTATTACAAGAGAATATAGTGCTCCCAGGACTCCTCAGCAAAATGGTGTTGCTAAGAAGACAAACATGACACTAATTGTAGCTACAAGAACTTTGTTTTCTGACTCTAAACTGTCCATCACCTTTTGGGCAAAGGCAACGAACACTGACTGCTATGTGCAAAACAAAGTTTTAGTAGTTAAGACACATGGTAAGAATCCTTATGAACTTTGGTGCAAGAGGAAACCTTTCATTGGTTTTCTTAGGTCATTGGATGTCCTTGCACCATCTTGAATACTAAGGATCAAATTGCCAAGTTTGATATGAAATCATATGATGGATATTTTATTGAATACTAAGGATATTAAATACTAAGGATCAAATTGCCAAATACAAAAGATATTAAATAACAATAAACCAACTAGGCATTACTATTGTCCTGGATCATTGGCTCTTCTGCTACCGAGTTGGATAAGGAGGCACTCGATCTTGAGTATGTTTGGTCCTCCTTTCACTCGCTGGTGTGGCACCTGCAGCTGAAGAGTCGTCATCATCATCATCACTAGCATCAGTAGGACCATAATGATCATTACCATCATCATCATCATCACTATCATCATCAGCTTCATCATCTCCATCACCTTCTCCTATCTTTAAGGGATCTTCTTTGGACCCTTTGAGTTTTAGCTGCAGAGATTTGTTTGCAACCTCCAGCTCCTCAATTCTTTTGGCGTGTTGCTCCTGGAGCTGAGACATTCGATGTGCCTGCTCATCAATCAATCGAGCATGATGAGTGAGCTGTTGAGATTGGACAGTGGTTAGATCTACCAACTGTCTTATCTGGTTGGTCTTCTCTTCATCTGCTTCTTACAGTCTTAGCACTATTCGATTGACTACTGAGAGTTGTTCCACTACCCCACTGGGAGGCAGAGGCAATCCTGATGGATATAGAGAGAAAGAGGATAGTGCTATAGGATGACTAGTGGTGGTGACTGTGGTGAAGATTGGAGGTGGTATAGATGATGGTGGTAGTGATGTAGGTGTGAATGATGTGGTGGTGGATGGAAGGGTGGTAGTGGTGGTAGGTGGAATGGTGGCTGTGGTGGTGGCTGTGGTGGTGGCTGTGGTGGTGATAAAGGTGATTCTGTGTTTCTTCCTTTTCAAGCCATGGGGCTAAGCCATCCGCTTCTTCCTCGATCCAGTCAAGGTGGATGCCCCCCCTATAGTGCGGCCTGGCAGATCAGGAGTATAAGTAGGATCATCAGTGGTCTCTCCCAATCTGCCTGGGCGTTCACCAACCGCCCGGAGCCCTCGTTCTGTGGGAACGACTTTACTTCCCACAGTCTGAGTCAGCGGCTCCTCATCTGACTCATCTTCTTCCTCACCAGGCATGAAATCCTGGTGGAACCTAGCAGTCTCCGCTCCGTCTCCAGTGGGGGCTGATGCTGGAGATGGAATAGCAGTAGTGGGACCCCTTTGTTGAGTGGTTCCATCTCTAGTATCTCCGCTATCATCATCGGAGTCATCATCAGGGAGCTGTATCTGCTCCTCTTCAGAGTCACTATCAACGTGACGCCATTTCCGTCTAGTCGGCGCCACGTAGTCTTCCCGGGCCAGATGCCCAAATAATCTCCTCAAAGGGGGCTTTACCTGATTCCCCCAGTAAACCTTCATCCTGCCCAAAGTGGTATCGTCCATTACCTCAAGTACTACCTCGTCTTCCTTCTCCTTCGGCAAGGAAGGGAGCTTCTGGTCTATAATCATCTGCATAAAGCGAGGGTACATGCAGAAGCCCTCCTTCCCTTTCCCCTCAATGTTCTCCCCCAAGTAGGTGAATATCATCCTGGAGAAGCTGAACAAATGGTTCAACACCATTGCAGCATATGCGCTCTGGATCTGATCGGACAGTTCATCGAAACCTCCTTCCCGAGACGCTAAGCACTTAAGCAGTACGTGCGCAAGGTACTTGAACTGGGGACACATGTTGCTCTTGTTGAGCACCCCTGCATTGATGCCCCCAGCGTACTTGGCCCGCAGGAAGCATCCTCTGACAGTTAGGGGGTGTAGTCATGTGGGACATTCAGCATCGTCCCTAAGCTGCAGCACTATCCTGAGATCTTCCTCACAGATCTCAATGGCCTCTCCAAATATCGAACTACGGATTCAATGAGGCTCTGATGTTCTATCAACTACAACACCTTCCCAGAAGGCCTGCTGAATAGACTGGTACGGTGTGCATGGAGTTGAGATTGCATGAGAGATCCCCGAGCATCTAAGAAACGAGATGATTCCAGCAAAGTTAGGTGCATGTCTGGATGTCTGATCCAGATAAGCACATATATTGTGTTTGGTGCTCATTGTCCACCGACTCGTCATCTGTTACAAACGAAAACGTTAGTATCCGTAATATCTTGAATCACTTGGACTTGTAAATATTTCTTTTGATCTGTCATGCGAATGAGACTATGCGACTGAGATATAGTCATGCGAATGAATAGTGCGACTGAAATCCAGTCGTGCGACTGACCTCATACGTACGACTTGTCATGCGACTGAGCTCATACGTATGTACACTCATTCGTGTATATCAGTCATGCGACTGAACTCATACGCGTGGTTCAGTCGTGCGGTTTAGCCATTCGCAATACTCAGTCATCGGACTGAAGTTCATCAACCTGTCCATTCGCATGACTGACTGCTGTTCAATTCAAATTCAAATTTTGACCAATTCTTATGATTAGATGTCGTGTTTTGGTTCATTGGACTCGCAATCATTACACTTAGCACATAATAGCATTAATTTCAGTTGATTGCTTGAATTAATGGGTTATTTTGTCAAACAAGTCTCGGTTCTTGGTTTGGACCGAACTTGTTGATTTTGCAGTCAAATTGAATGAGAGATGGTTGGATTGAACCACATTGTCCCTGTATAGTCAGTGGCAATCGTCAGTGCACAAGAATTAGTGGTATAGAAAGATCTAATGAAAATTTGGCAGAGTAACGACAGTCGTGCGAATTAGGGTTAATTTGCGAGTGATGAGTCTCTGTGACTGACTCCCCCTCTATTTATACTAAAGTTGGATTCAATCGTACGACTGGACTCATTCGTTCATTTCATTCGGGCGAATGGACCTTAGTCGTGCAATTGGATCAGTTACTCACCTTCAGTCGTCCGACTAGAGTTCAGTCGCGTGGCTTGTTCATTCGCCCACTCTCAATCGGCCGAATGGCTCATTTGTATAAGTCATTCGGTTGAATGGTCCATACTCATGTCCATTCAGCTATTTAATGCATGAGTATGGTCCATTCGCATGATTGGTCCATACTCAAGGTCCAGTCGTGCGAATGGGTCATACACTTGACATTTTTCTTACTTTATGACCATTTGACTTTTAAACCATTTTAACCTGTTAATTTAACATTATGAACATTTGATCATCTTAGACATGATCATTTTAGACATAAAACCTTTAGATCACCTCAGACGTGATCTTTTTAAAACTTTTTGTCACCTCAGACGTGACCCATTTACTTGAGAGCACGTATGGTCACCTCAGACGTGACCTTTTCGATGATAAGGTCCCTTATCAACTTCCATGACATAGTCCGATACTACACAAAACTAAAATAGACTAACTTTGTACTTACATAAAAGAAATTACACTAATATATGTTTTGTGTTTTTGTGAGGGTTAATTCCTAAGATTTAACTCTAGGGAATAATTCTTCTGAGAGGGTAGCCTCAATCTTTCAAACCATACATGGACCAATTCAAGCTGGAATCATACATGATATTCAAATCATTTTAGACCAGTTAGCTAAAACCTTTGATGCTCTATTCTTGTTTTTCATCTAGAGTCATTTAGCAAGTTTAGGAAATCATACTAGTACTATTAGGTCCCCACACTTATTTGAACTTTCAAGAATTGTTGCCATAGTGATTGTCAGTATACTTGTCCTCTTAAATCCATACACAGACTTTCAACACAGTTCGGTGATCATTTTAAGGTTTGTTTATTTCAACAAGCATTTGTGACTCCCACACTTATATGGTAATCAACATTCCTTAGGAGATTTTTGAACGGTCTTAGGGTAGTGTTCAAGAAGCGACTATTCATAAAATTTTCAAAGAGAAGCCAATCCTCAGGTCAGTGCCATCGCACAACAAAGAGGCGGCAAACAACAATGAGTTCTAGAATATATAGGTTATGCTTATCCTCAGGTCAGTGCCACCGCACCGCAGAGAGGCACATAATCTAACTTCTTGTTTGAGCAATTTTTCTTCTTTTAGCACAAATCTCACCAACAACCTAGGTTATCAGTTTGATTGTATTTTCAATTTTCATGTGCTTTTGTTCATGCTTGGGTCTTACACACACTTTTGTGGCATTTATTTTGCTCGTCACCCCTTATTGGAATCCTGTTGATTGTGTTAACCAGGGCTAAGGTGTTTCCCACAGCTTGTCAAACATTTTAGTTTAATCTTAAGATCACCAAACAGTCTAGTCATCCATTGTGTTGAATCTACCGACATATCAGCTGTGGTCTAGGAACCTCTAGGTCTACTTTCTTCGTTTACCTTAGTAGTAGCTAACTTAACTATCATATTTCCTTTTATATTGCTCAGACTACTCAGACTTATACTTGAACTTTGCATCTTTTTCAATTTTGATTTTCAAAGTCCCAAATGGTTTGCACCTGCGTACTATCATATTCCACACGTTAAATCTGTATCACACGTACGATATTATTTATTATCGGCTAGCCTCTCCTTTTCCCTCGTGTTTTTTTTCATACCTATTCTCCCCCTAAAATACTAAAACCTTTAAGGATTTGCATTTTAGAATTTTAATGAGCAAGAACCGACACTAAGTCTAATTAACAAAATACCATTAAACAAAACAAGAGAATTAAACGTAAAGAACACTATAAGTAAAGAGATTTTAAGAGAAACTAGACGCGACGCATCGAACTATACATGGTCATCTTTAGGAATGACCTCACTTTTCTTTTTAACACCATTGACCTCTACAGATATAGAAAACATGGTTTATCAAAAGCCTTTGTATAGAGGTCAGCGCATTGAAAATCAGTGTTTATTTTTATCACATCGATAAGGTTCTTTTCAAAACAGTCACGTATGAAGTTATATTTGATTCCGATGTGTTTGGTCTTAGGATGTTGGACAGGGTTCTTAGTGACTGCAATCGTAGTAGAGTTATCAACAAATATAGGAGTGGAAGTGAAATGCAAACCATAATCCCGCATTTGCTGTTGAATCCATATGATTTGGGAACAACAGCTTGCAGCAGCAACGTATTCTACTTCACAGGTTGACAAGGCAACCGAGGTCTGCTTCTTACACTGCCAGGTTACCAATCTTCTCCCAAAGAACTGACACCCTGCTGATGTAGACTTGTAGTTCATCTTGCAGCCACCGTAATCAGAGTCACTATACGCTGTAAGTTCAAAGTCATCATCATGAGGGTACCACAATCCAAGTGTGGGTGTGCTTCGAATTCTTTGCATAATTCTTCGTTCTTTGAATCGAAGATTATGTCATCTACATAGATCTGTACTAGCAGTAAGTCTCCATATTTTTCTTTGATAACAATGTGCAGTCAATGACTCCCCTATGAAATCCGTGTTTCATAAGATGAGTCGAGAGTTTCTCATACCAAGCCCGTGGAGCTTGATGAAGCCCGTATAGAGCCTAGTCAAGTTTGTAAACTCTATCCCGATGATATGGATCTTCAAATCCCTCGGGTTGACTGACATACACTGTTTCTCTGATTTCACCGTGAAGGAATGCACTCTTAACATCTAGCTGATAGACTTTGATTTGCATATAAGATGCATAGGCAAGGAAGATGCGGATAGCTTCCATCCTTGCCACTGGTGCAAATACTTCATTGTAGTCGATACCTTCAACTTGTCAAAAACCCTAAACAACAAGCCGAGCCTTGTTTCTGATGATCACTCCCTGATCATCTTTCTTATATTTCAAAACCCATTCGGTACCAATGACTTTAGCACCTTTAGGTCTATCCACTAGTGTCCATACTCCTAACTGCTTAAACTAAAGAAGTTCTTCTTGCATGGCACTAACCCAAGCCTTATCATTTAGTGCTTCACTAACATACTTTGGCTCAAACGGAGACACAAAGCAGCGGTATGCACCGTCGTGAAGGTACCCTTTTTCCATCACAGATGCATAATCAGCGGAGTACAGCTGATTTCTAGTCTGAACCCCTGATCTCACATCTCCTATAATATTATCCAAAGGATGATAGACGTTTAGACGTGAGCCAAGAGTTGTCGGAACAACCACCTCAGAGTCAAGATTATGACCATTTGTTCTGGATCTGAGGAGATAGGAGTCTGAGGTTCTGATGGTTCAGAAGCATCACTACCCGATGCTTGTGAACTTGTGGTAGTCGTTACCTGTACATCCTGGTTGATTTGATCATTTTCTTCACTTTCTTCATCAGAGGAGGAATCACTCATATCAACTGCTCCTCCTGAGTTGGTAGGATCATGACTTGTTGAATCTTGAGACGGTGTGTTCAAGACATCGTACATCATCTTGTTTGCCAGCTCGTCTTCTGATGAAGAAAGTGATATGTTGAAGGACTTGTAGAAACCATCATAGTTGAAGAAGTAAGCAGGCCCTTTTCCAGCAGGCGGTGTGATATATCTTTGAACATCAACATTACACCACACCTCTACACGACCCGTTGAGTTTTTGTAAACTCTCTTGTTCGGAATGTTGTATCCTAAGAAGATCCCTTCATCAACCTTGTCACTGAATTTTCCCTCCTGAGTCATTTTTAGCAGGGTGCACGGAGCGCCAAACGGCTCAAGATATTCCAAGTTAGGTTTACGTCGCTGTAATAACTCATAGCACGTTTTGCCATGGCGTTTTACTATCAGAACTCGATTAAGAGTATAACATGCATTTGCCACTGCTTCATTCCAAAATTGTATAGGCAGTTCGAGTCTGTAAGCATAGTCTGTGCCATCTCTATCAAGTTGCGGTTCTTCCGTTCAGCAACACCGTCATCTGAGGGGTATAAGCTGAGGTAAATTGATGCACAATTCCCTTTTCCTTTCAATAGTCCTCCATCCTCTGATTCTTGAACTTGGTTCCGTTGTCTGAGCGCACCTGTCTTACCTTCAGCTTGTATAGGGATTCCAGTGTAGTTACCAATTCCTTAAAGGATTCAAATGTTTCTGATTTGGATTTCAGAAACATTACCCAAGAGAACCTTGAGTAGTCATCAGTAAGTACATAGCAATACAAGTTGCGTGCGATGCTTATTGTACTGACTGGACCAAACAGATCCATGTGAAGAAGCTCAAGTGGAAGTTCTATAGAATGAACTTTCTTTTCCTTATGAGATTTCTTCGTCTGTTTGCCCTTTTTGCATGCAACACAAAAATCCGGGAGTTGAAAGTTTTTGACATTTACTCCCCTCACAAGATCATTTTGAATCAAGTGATTCATTTTCCTCGGATTTATGTGTCCCATTCTCCTATGCCAGGAGATGGATTCCTTCTCAGTAGCTTTGGACAAGAAACATTGGACTTCACTATCCGTTGTGGATGCCTTTGAGAGATCCAAAACATAAAGATCATTATATCTAGAAGCTGACATTAGGATCTATTCCTCCGCAATCACGTAGTCCTTCATTAGAACATAACACTTCTTGCTGTCAAAAACTACCTTGAATCCTTTATCACAGATTTGAGAAATGGAAAGTAAGTTATTTTGAAGTTGTTGGACATAGTTTACCTTATCAAACTTAACTTTCTCATTTCCCACTTCTCCCTAGGCTGTGATGTACCCGCCTTTGTTTCCAGCAAATGAAACATGCCCTACTTTAATATGTCTGACATTTGATAAGAGAGCTCTGTTCCCTGTCATGTGCCTGGATGCTCCGCTATCAACTATCCACGTGTTAGTCTCAGAACTATAGCGAACACCCTGCACAGTCAATGAAAACATTAGTTCATGTCAGGAACCCAAGCCTTATTCGGCTTGGGTTTCCCTGAGGCATCACATATAACAAACTCAACCCACTAACCCTTTGAGGTTAAGGATCGATTAGAATTCTATGTGTTCTTATTTTCAGGCACTGAGGAGGTTTTTCCTTTCCATAATCTAGATTTGTGTAAGGCCTGTTTGTGATAAACAGATGACTGGCTGATGGATTGAACTTTGGGTTCACAATCTCTTTTAGGAGGTGTTGCTGAGTTCCTCTTAAAAGATCTTGATGTAGATGTAGAAAACTTTCTTCTTTGGTGTCTGGTAATAAGGACAGTGAGACGTTATGTGACCATAGCAGGATTTGCTTTCGACTTTACAGTTTATTTGTTTTGGTGGAGATATACTCGTCACACGGTCACCTTATTATATTTGGACTGAGGCACTACTTTGTTAGATGTATGAGTTGGTTTTACAAAATTAATTGTTTTACCTGGTTTTACATCTTTAATCTCTTGTTTCCCTGGACTGTGACATGATGCACATGATTGAGTAGATTTTATAGTCTTTTTAGGTTCTTGTTTAACTTTGTTTGACCTTGACTTTAAACTAACCCTTTCGAATTCTTTTTCCAGGTTAACACAAGGCATCTTTCCTATTGCCTTTGAAGTGGCCTCCTTTTGATTAGGGTGGATTCACTTGATTTACTTATGGAATCCGGATCGCTAACAAGAGGAGTAGACACCATGTGATCCTTGATAGGGTTATTGTTAATTGGTTTACTTTTGGTGTTCATCAAGGTCTCAGGTGGTGGTGGAACCACTTTGTATCCCAGTCCCTCCCCATTATTTCTCTCTCTTACTAAGTGTTGGACAATGTGTGATGAGCTTGTCCAACTATGCAGTTTTTGTTTTAATGAGTTGACTTCTACTTCTAAAACTACTTTTTGCTTCTTAGTGTCCTCAAGAGAGTTTAGATAGTACCTAATGTCATTTGCTTGGTTAAAGGCAACTACCTCAGTTTCCCTAAGTTGTTTATTTAATAGGTCTATCTTTTCCTTGTACTTGTGCTCGTTTTGTTTCAATACTCTATTAGCTTCTGTGCACAGTTCCAGATCCTTTACTAAGCTATCATTATGATCTAATAGCCTAGCAAATTTTGAATCTATAACTTTTCTAAATTTATTACATTCTAAGCAAGCATGATTATTAAACAGTTGGTCAATAGTACTTACCTGGGATGTAGAAGAAGAATCAGCCATGAGTGCTGGCTCGGTTGTCTCTGGTTCTGATGGTTCAGATGATGATGCATTTGCAGATTTTTCTTCTTCAGGCAGGAAGTTGACCACATTTGCAGTATCTTCAGAATTTGACATTGTGAGCTCTACTGCTATATCTCCTTCACTTGCAGAATCGTCATCAATATCCTCCACACTAGCTATATTTGACTCTCCTGGTGAGACGAAGCGAAAGCTCCAATCCTGTCCTTCATCATCATTAGAAGTTAAGGCTTTTGGATCCTTACTTGATGAGTCAGCATTACTAGCTATGCACTTGTCTTGACGGTTAAATGACGAGAAGGGATTTCCATTACCTGTCTTCTTAGGTTTTGTACACTCCCTCTTGAAGTGTCCCTTCTCACTGCAGTTGAAACATGTAACCTTTGACTTATCAAACCCAAAGGTTGTGTCTTTTGTTGCAACCAGGTTCTGTCCAGTCTTTTTGACAAACTTTTTAGCTCGTCGGATAGCACTTGCCAGAGCCCATATTATGTCCATACGTTCCAACTCTATTTCATCCACCTGCTCATAATCTTCATCTGCCAGGTGGCAGTTACCTATCTTTCCAGAAATTAATCCATTGTAGGATTGAACCACCACAGCTAAAAGGTCCATATGTTCTCTGGCCACCTCTACAGTTACATTCCCGAGGTTGTCGGTTTTCAGCTTTGCTGCATTAGCTTCAGGTACTATATACGGGGTGCTAGACGACCCTGACATTTCTGATCCTAAAGTTGAGGGTTGTGCTGGAACTCCTGCGCTTAAGATGAAGGCAATTTGCAATGGTGCTCCAGATGTCTTAACTGAAGGAGTAGCATTTTAGAGTGTAGGATTCTGATCGTAGTTGGCCTTTTGGGCTCGATACTTCATTCTCAGCTCTTCTTCTCTCAGTTTTAGAATGAAGTCATTTATGTCTAACTTCGAGAGCATTCCATTCTATCTGAGATTTGAAACAAATGAACCCTATTTTTCTGGTAATCCGTCAGCAATGTTGATACCTTATCTTCCATCGAAGTAACCACTCCATGAGTGTGCATCTCACTCATCAAGTGCTAGAATCTATCGATCACATCATCAAGGCCTTCTTTTCCAATTGAAGAAAAGTTGTCAAACTCCTTCTTCAATGCTTTTGCCTTGATAGCCTTCAGTGAGGCATTTCCGTCATACCTCTTCTCCAATGCATCCCAAAGTTTCTTGGCTTGAGTATACTCCGAATACTGAGTAAGCAAGGCGTAGACTTTTTCTTAGCGTTGTGTTTTACCTTTTGTGCATCTGACATGCCACTTAGAGTAAGTTCCAACAGGCATGTTGTACCCTGACTCTATTGCCTCCCACAAATTTGTATCCACTCCATTTAAGTAGATTTCTAAACGTTGCTTCCATTGTGGGTAGTCGTCTAACGTAATAAGTTTTGGGGGTTTATTGTGAATCCCCACTTCGTTCTCCAACAGCAGTAGATTCTAAATACATGTATCTCTACTTGCTGTGTATGCTGAAAACTGATCCTCTATTTCACTTCACTTTACTATTTAACAAGCTACTGATGGATGCGAATGAAGGTATGCGATTGAGCTTATTCGGGCGATTGAACAAGTGAGAATGGGTGAATCGTGCGACTAAGCCAATGCGGATGAGTTAGTCGTCCGAATAGACTAATGCGGTTGAGCGGTCCGAATGACAATCTCAGTCGTACCAATGAGAGTATGAATGAGTTCAATCGTGTGGTTGAAGGACGCGTATGAACTCAGTCGTGCGATTGAGTCAATCGTCCGACTGAACCTGCTGAAGTTTGATAATTCGTAGGTTAAACTTGTTTTGTCCATAAAAACTCGAATTTTATCAAACCCTAATAGCCGTATGCCGGAAAAACTACACTTTTTGATCAGGAAACTTCCAAGACTCCGTTAGACACAAAAAGATTGCGTTTTTGATGCAAAAACACAATTTGTATCAAAACGTTGAATCAACACGTAATCAAGAGCCTAGAGCTTTGATACCACTTCTTAGGATCTGGTATTTGACAAAACACCAACTGATTAACATGTTAAACCTAACCAAATAGTGCGGAATCCTATTTGATTGGTGATCCAATTAGTGAGAACGCACTTAGAAACAATAAGTATTGAATCGAACATCAAGAATCGATTACGAATCGATCTACAGCGTTCTATGAACTTGGAGTACGAACTTAGAGGCTTCTGGACGGCTAGGGTATGTTTGGAGTCGAAGTGGATTCAACGTCAAGTACGAACTTATGTTTTTCCACGAATTAGGTGGTATTTATAGGTTAGGGTTGCTCATTCGTGCGACTGAACCATTAGCATGGTTCATTCGTGCGATTGAGCCATGCGGTTGATCCATTCGCACAACTGAGTGTTCAGTCGTGCGACTGAGTCAAACGCATAAAGTTGTTCAGGCGTATGGACTATTTAGGCGCATGGACACTCAGTCGCATGGCCATTAGGACGCATGACTACTGTTGGGGCCCATGGTCCAGTCGGACGCATGAGAACTTCACTTCACCAAGTTTGAGTGTATTCAATATTCTAACATTATGTATAACACGTCAAACCATCACAAACCTATATAATTAAGTCAATATGCGTTAAACAACTCATTAATGAAATATCATTCAACATTATAAACATAACCAAACATTTTGTATTTTATTAAGTACCCAATAGTTACATAAGTGTAAGACATATTACATTCAGATCAAGATCTAGGTACATGTATGTATCAACACTAATGCACCTAAAACATCCAAAAGTCTTCAAGCATGCATGCACTGAAGTGCAGAAGTAGAAATGCTTCGGATGTTTTACACCATGCACTAGAAAATATTCGAAGTGTAAAATCATTCGAAGCCAAGACCAACATCTTCAGAAACTTAAGGTGAAGTCTTCCAAAGCCTAGAAGTGAAGACAAATTATCTTTTGAATACTTTTGAACAAATGCTTTTATCTTATGTAATTTACCATAAAACTGGACCACTTTTCACTGCAACTTTGTTGACTCACCAACTTTCACTAGTTGGTGAAAAAGTCCATACCTTTGGTAAATTATACATTAAAATCTTGAGTCTGTGCTTTCTACTTTATGTACTTTTATCTTTTTTTAATATATTAGGATATGAGCTATGGCATGTTATAGATACTAGTAAAAAGGCAATCTGCCTTTTGACTCTACATTTGATTTTGTTGTCTAGTTCAAATGTATCGGCCTTCAAAGCATGGCTGGCTGTAGGATGTAGTATAATTATCCCAGGCCTTTGTAACTTTAGAAATATGATTGACACTTGTAAAAGAACTTTAGAGCAATATACAATATTCTTGAAAACCAATTACTTGTGTTTGTTCTTTGATCAGTCTCATACTTTATTGGTATTCTAAGTATCATAATTGTGTGTTACCGGTCCCTATTTGATTTGTTAAGTGTTCTAAACATCACTCTCCGCATTGTGTGTTGTGTTGTAAGTGACCAAACCCCTCTTAAATGGTCCTGAAATTGGTATTATAGCATTCTAGGTTCTTGATTGTAAGATCTTACCATCTTAAGATCCTTGAGAATCACAAAACACTTAACATCTCAAATGGCAGCTATCACCAAAGCTGATATGGAAACTGGAACCATTACAAAGTCCCCACTAATAACTCCTAAAGACTTTGACACATGGTACCAATGAATGGAACGGTTGTTGGAGCATATATAGTCATATATAGTGTGTCCGTCGCTTATCGAATAGTCTAGGCTTAATGTTATACACCTGATATGTTGTAAACACATGAAACTGGGTCATTCGCAGGAGCATATGCGAATGAGACTCAGTCGTACGACTGAGCCATGCTAATGGACCAGTCGTGGGACTAAGAGATGTGATTGGGACATTCGTAAGACTGAACCATAAGTATGGTCCAGTCGTACGATTGAACCATACGCATGGTCCAGTCGTACGATTGAACCATACGTATGGTCCAGTCGTACGATTGAACCATACGCATGGTCCAATCGCATGAATGGGCTCAGTCGCATCCAATATGGGCCGAGGCCTATATATACCAGTTTCGATGTGTTGAGAGAGGGAGGATTCTCTAAATGGTTTTAGAGAGAGTGTGCCCTGGAGCCTAGGGCTGCCGGATGAGAGGGGAGATCATGCTCGATCTTCCCCTTGCCAAGAGTCTTGATTCTTATGTTGTAACGAGCTTGTAATTGTTAGGTTTTATCAATGAAACCATTCAATTATAGTTCGTATTATTGTTTGACTTTTGGTTTGATGTTGTTTATCCTTCCGTCAAGAACATGCTCGGATGTTTATCAATCCAAGAAACAACTTCACAAGGGTTCATCAAGTCATAAGACTCCAGGATGTGGGAATATATTGTCTCAAGACCTTACATACCAAGCACCACTTTAGTTGTTGCTAGAGGTCTTATGATTCCAAAAATTATGGTTGATTATTTTGATGAAGACAGGAAGAATTTGAGATTGATAAGAAGGCCATGACAGCCCTTCAAACTCCTCTTCCAAACTTCATATACAGAGGCTTCAAGAAGTGCAAAACAACTAAATAGTTGTGAGATGCACTAAAGCTGATGTATGAGGGGTCAATTGAAGCCAAGGTGAACAAGAAGGATCTCCTGAAGCATCAGTTTGAGAACTTCACCTTTAAAACAGGGGAAACCATGACTCAACAATACTTTAGATATGTTGAGATTATCGGCACTTTAATGGATGTTGGAGTGACTTTTGAAAACAGGGACATTGTAAGAAAGTTTAAGTCCTCTCTTCCTAGACGATGGACTCTTACTCTGACAGAGTTCTATGGTATTCTCAGTGGATACTAGATGGAGATGAACATGCAAAGTTCATCTGGTAACTTCATCATCTTATATGCTACCCTGAGAACTCATAAAAAGGTCTTTTCATCACCTTCCCGAAGACACTAAAAGAAGGCTACACTCAAGGAAACCCATTCTAAGAGACAAGCTCTTCACATGCCTTTGTGTCTTCTGATGAGAGCACAAACAACTTTCTATTCACCCTTGAAGACCTACACTGTATCCATCCAGATGACCTGGAGTACATAGAATTAGTCCAGCAAATGGCTCTTCTCACTCACAGAGCCAAGAAGTTCTATAAGAGGATAGGAAGGAAGTTTCTAACCAATGTAGCCAGTGGAAAGTTTGGGTTGGACAAGAGCAAAGTAAAGTGTTACAACTATAACTAAATGGGCCACTTTGCAAGGGAGTTCAAGGCACCAAGGACAAATGGTGGCTAAGCACAAACCAGATGAAACTACACTAAGAAAGCTACCCAAATTGAGAAGCCAAAGCAGCAAGCTACCGTTGCTATTGAAGAAGGAGACTTTGAGTGGAGCATTTAGGTGAAAGTTGCATCTAAACCAAGCTTTGATGGCTGACCATGCTGAAGCAAAGGTATTGTAACATCTCTATGCACCTGAATGTATTGCTAAAGTTAATAGATACAGGTCCTACAACTTGGAGATAAGATCTGATCTTGAGTCCTTAAATATCTTAAAATCTAATTTTAAAAGAGATGAAATGATTATGAACTAGAAATAGAGGGCTTAGTGAAAACCATTTCAACTTTAAACATGAGCATACAAATTACAGGACTCAAATCAAAGATCTCATAACTAAGCTGGCTGAATGCCAAGCTGAGCTTGTGATCAGCAAAGCCAAGGCAAAATAATGTGTTCTTAAAGAAGAGACCTTCAAGAACATAATATCCTCATACTTGCATGCAAAACTTTGTTATTTGAATTAGCATGGACTGAGATCTAGTGAGATAGCTCCTCCATACATAATCTTGTCTGTAAGATCTCCCAGGTGTGGAACTTGTAAAGATGAGCTTTCTCTCATAGACCCCTTGACAAAAGTGGATGAAAAATACATAATGAAGAATGCCTCTAAGAAGAGTGAATAAGAGGATTCTAAGAAGGGTCACTATTCTTCTGAGGAGAGTAAGAAAGCTGGGATGACCAAGTCTATGAGAAAGAACTTGATCAGGAAGAGTAAAAGAAAAGGAAAGAAAGCTCAAGAGATCAAGGCCACATTCAACTCTAAGCATAAACAAGTTTTCATCTCTACAGGATTTGAGGTGGTGAAGACTAAAGACATTAAGTTAAACTCTAGTACTAGGAGTTCTAGTTTATGCCCAAATCATCCTAGCAGCAAGAAGAAGGCTAGTCACTTGTGTATCACTGCTACACAACCTGAACCATCCAGCTCCAAAGGAAGTTCTCACCCTAAAATAACTTCCATAGCATCTGCAAAGATGAAGATGGAGAAAAAGAGTGATCAAGTTCAGCCTTGTTTACAAAAGAAGGCTCTTAGGAAGAAAAAATGGATTGTGTCATGTGTGAGAGTGTCATCTTGCTAAGGAATATCCTTACAATCCAAAAGATACTATCCACATGACCAAGAAAGAGACTTCTAAGAGTTTCAAGCAGATTCAAGCTTTGGAAGAAAAAACGTCTCCTCTCGGAAGCTCCGAAATGAAGATGAAGGCAAGTGGAAAATTGCCTTCGGAAGAAAACTTGGTCTCGGAAGAAGGGAATACTTCCGAAGCACTGAAACCTATTGTAGTGTTAGTAGTATCTTCTGAAGGTCTAGTCACCAAAACTTCCAAAGTCAGCAAAACTTCTAAAGTATTGAAGGTCAAGTCTAAGCTTCTAAAGGTGGTGTGGAAAACAAAGAAAGACCAAGTGACTGAAAGGTCTCCATCAATATCAACAAATGATCCTCAAAATATGACTATAGGATCTATTACTATTGCATTGCCTTTAACTTCTTTTGATATGCTCAAGACCAATAAGGCTTGGCTTTTTGAATATTAACCATTTCATTTGTGTAGGGACAACCAAAGACAAACAAAAACATATGGATCATTGATCGTGGTTGTTCCAAGCACATGACAGGCAATAGGTCACTACTTGAGAAATTTGAAAAGATTGATTGAGGACTAGTTGCTTTGGAGGAGATGTTGGTGGTTACATTACTGTAAGGGACAAGGTCACAAATGGTAAGCTCAACATTGAGAAGGTAAACTTTGTTAAGGAGCTTAGATACAATCTTCTTAGTGTATCTAAATTTTGTGATCAAAGTCATGACAAGCTCTTTACTAAGCATGAGTGCATTGTTCTCAAGCTTGGGGTGGTCATTCCTTATGAGCATATCCTGCTCAGAGCCCCCATGAAAGGGAACATGTACAAGATGGATTTGCAAGAAACATCTCCCTCAGGAGAAGTTTCATGCTTTCTATATAAAGCAAATAGTGATGAGTCTTTCCCTTAGGACATCTTATTGTTTAGTGATCACAGATGAGATCACAAGATTCACTTGGGTCTTCTTTCTTAGAACTAAGGATGAGACCCCTGAGATTTTCAAGAATTTTATCTTAAATATTAAGAATAAATCTAATCACAAGTTCAAGATCATAAGATGTGATCAAGGAACTAAATTCAATAACCAAATCCTTGATACATTTTGTGATGAAAAGGTTATTACAAGACAATATAGTGCTTTGAGGACTCCTCAGCAAAATGGTGTTGTTGAGAGGAGAAAACAAGATATTTTATGAGGCTGTAAAAACTATGTTTTCTAGTTGTAAACTGCCCATCACCTTCTGGGCAAAGGCAGTTAACACTACTTGCTATATGCAAAATAGTGTTTTATTATTTAAGACACATTTAAGACTCCTAATGAAATTTGGCTGAAGAGGAAGCCTTTCATTGGTTTTTATCAGGACATTTGGATGTCTTTGCACACTCTTGAATACCAAAGATCAAATTGTCAAGTTTGTTGAGAAATCAGATGATGGACATTTCATTGGATACTCTTCTCGAGCCAAGGTTTACAGAGTATACAATCTCAGAACAAGAGTAGTTGAGGAGTCACCCAATGTGACCTTAAATGAACACACTCCCAGTTCTAGTCCTGATTAGCTATTTGATCTTGATTTACTTACCAATTGTTTTAAAAAGTCTTACGAGAATGTTTTAGGGTCAATTACCCATAGGTGATCCTAATCCAAGATTTGAGCTGAGAAGACCTTCAAGCTACAGAACTTCAGCTCCAATTGTAACTAACCCTGCAAATGGAGAACCTATCAGCACAACAATGACAAATTCAGCTTATACATCTAAAATGCCTTCAAATTCCAGCTTAAAGAGACAAAACTCAGATGCAGGAGCTTTAAATGTACGAGAGAATGGTAATGGTGACAGTGATCAAGAATTCTAGATGCTGACAACCATCCCACTGAAGAGAACATTAATGATCTCACATACTTATTGGATCAAGTCTCACTTGATAAATGTGATGATGTGGTGGGAGAAACCTCAGTGCTAGATCTAAATTTTTCTAATTTAGATCTCTCTAAGATACTGGCTGTGATTACTCAGGTAAGGATTCACAAGTCTCATCCTACCACAAACATCACTAGAAATGTTGATTCAGGGTTAAAGACAAGAGTATGGACCCATGATGCAAATATATGTCTCCACTCTTGTTTCTTATCCTAGATAGAGCCTAATAAGATTGATAAGGCTTTGAAGGTTAGAAGTTGGGTTGAAGCCATGCAGTAGGAGCTGCTTCAATTCAAAAGGCAAAAGGTTTGAAACCTATATCCTCTTCCTCATGGGAAGACTACCATAGGAACCAAATGGGTTTTTAGGAATAACAAGGATGATAGAGGACTTGTCATTAAAAACAAGGCAAGACTAGTTGTTCAAGGAGAAGAAGGAATTGACTATATAGATGTCTTTGCTCATATTGCATGACTAGAAGCTGTTAGGATATTCTTGGCTTTTGCTGCATCCAAGAACTTCAAGTTCTACCAGCTTGATGTCAAGTGTCTTTTCTTTATGGAGTGATTGATGAAGAGGTGTATGTCAAACAACCACCAAGGTTTGCATATCCTAATTATCCTGATTATGTCTGCAGGCTTGATAAAGCTCTCTATGGGTTGTATCAAGTATCAAGAAAGTGGAATGAGACTCTATCTTAATATCTCTATCAACATGGCTACAGAAGAGGTACTATAGATGGAACTCTCTTCATTAAAGTAACACAGAATGACTTAATGCTAGTTCAAGTATATATAGATTACAACATCTTTAGATCAACTAATCCAAAGCTTTGCAAAGACTTTGAGAAGCTGATGAAGGATATTTGAAATGAGTGCAATGGGGGAACTTAATTTCTTTCTAGGAATTCAAGTGAAGCAAGTTGAAGATGGCATCTTCATAAGTTAGTCAAAGTATGTTCAGGACATACTTAAAAGATTTAACATGACTGATTGTAAGGTTGCTAAGACACCCATAGCCAGAAACCACTCCTTTCGTCCTAGTCTTGAGGGGGAGTGTATAGATGGAACACCTTTACAGGGCTATGATTGGGTCTCTTATGTACCTCACAGCTAGCAGGCCTGATATCATGTTTACCACATGTATTTGTGCAAGATATCAAGCCAACCGCTAGATGTCACACCTAATTACTGTAAAGACATTCTAAGATATCTCACAAGTGCTCCAATACTTAGCCTTTGGTATCCGAAGAATTCGGACTTCAATCTATATGCATATACAGATAGTGATTATGATGGCTGCAATATGACTACAAAGTCTACATCAGGGGGATGTTAGTTCCTTGGTGGAAGAGTTGTCTCATGGAAATACAAGAATCAATGTTGTGTATCTACATCAACTACTAAAGATGAATACATTGCTGTTGCAAGCTGCTATGCCCAAGTTCTTTGGATTCAGAATCAGATGCTAGACTATGGATTCAACTTCAAGAAGACTCTTGTCTACATAGACACAATAATATCATCTCTATCATAGATAATCATGTGCAGCACTCAAGGACAAAACACATCAATATCAGGTATCATTTGATTAGATAAAATTTTGAAAAGCGATTAATCAAACTAGTCAAATTTAGCACAAATGAACAATATGTTGATCTGTTTACAAAAGCTTTTGATGAACTGAGATTTAAATATCTTGTTTTAGCTTTTGGGATGATTAACTTTGAATAGCTTTTCTTGAAACTTATTATATTATTTCTAAAACAATTGTGTGTCCTAAAGTTGTCCATTCTATCACTTACATAAGCCCTTGTTTTTCTCTAGAAGAAAAAAAACTTTTTTGAAGACATTCCTTAGATTTCTGAAAATTTTCTTTTATCCTTTGGAAGATTTTTGTTTACCTTTGTAAGAAATTTAATTCTTCAAAACAAACAACTACTTAAGAAAATATACATTTTGAAGAAATTTCCAAAATCTCTTCCAAAGCTTAACTTTATCTTAAATACTTGTATGTTTTAAGGAACAACTTTCTTCTGAAAGCAATTTACTCTCGGAAGTTTTTACTAAAACTTCCAAGTTTTAAATTTCTTCTGAAGCAAAAATTTCTAAACTCTCTGGAATATCGTCCGAAGCTATTTTGGCTTCAGATGCTTTACATTAAAACTTCGAAGAGAAATTACCTAAAGAATATTTTAGACTTCCAAGAAAACTAACTTTTGGGCAAAAGAAAACTATTTTTCAGAGGTGGGACTGTCTTCTAGATTTCAAAGTTTATCCTTTATCATTAACTTTTTATAAGATCCATTCCATGCAGCTTCACAGGTAACACAATCAGGTTTCTCTGTTAAACTCTAAGAAAGATCCTAGTTTTCAGAGGATTGCTGTTTTTTGGACCTATCAAACTACTATACCTCCCTAACCATTGATCTTGTTCTTTATGAAGATCATCTGCTCGAATTTTGGAAAACCTGTCAAGAAGTTGTCATGGACGGGGAGAAGGCACTGTCTGCTACAGTGCAAGGAAAGATAATCTTTATCACTCCAGCCATTATCAATAATCATCTTCAGTTGGATGATAAGGTAGGTGAGGTGTCCTTCCCAAAGGAAACTGTTAACTACTCTTTTCCGCAGATAGGCTATGAGGGAGATTTCTTTTTCAAGGCCTTTAGGAAATGGAAGGTCTCATCCCAGTTGAAGTACTTACTACATGTGGTCATCCATAGCTTGTCCAACAAGCATGGGGGCTAGGACCATATTCATGACGATCTTTTCTTCATAGTGCATGGAATGCTTCAAGGTGTCAAGTTTAGGTACTCTTAGTTTTTTTATACAAATTTTCTTGCAAACTTGGACTTCTTAGAGTATTATATGTTTTCTAGATATGTTTAATACATTATTAAGTGTGAACTGGGCTCACAGTTAAGGGAAACAAATAATATTCTTAATTGGGACAAATGAAGCCCAACACTTTAAACTCAAGAATAAACCAATTGTTCTTTTCTCTGGGGTAGAAATAGACCTTGTCCTCAAAATGTTAGAGCTTATTGCTAAAGGTGACAACCTATCAACACAAGCTAGAGTTGAACCCACACTTCCTCCTCTCAACCACCCAAACAGCCACAAATCACCCTTACCTACAAATAAAACCCAAACGAACCCCTACACTAGCTATTCAGCTTGTCTAGGCTCCCATATCACTATCCATATAGGAGGAAGTGCGCATTAGAGCTCCCACTTCCCTTGAGAAGCAAACCACTCCCATCTCTTCAAGAATCAGTGTTGAGGTTCCTCATGCTTAATCTGATGAGCTTATTAGACCAACAGCCTTGAGCCTTCACTCTGAGTCTGAACAATCAAGTGAACAACCTTTAGGAGAAAGTTACCATCCCCAGCCTTTAGATCTGAACCAACAAATTCCTAGCCTAGAATTCTATGATGATGAAGACTTGAGATTTAGTGAGTACCATGAATCTCTTAATTCTTCCCATACTCAACGAGAGATGAGTGCTCCTACCTCTCCCCTGCCTAGCCCACATCATCCACCTACCACTGAGGTGGATCTCCTGAACATGTTCAGGATATCCATATGGAAGAGGCTCTCACTTTTGCAAGTGGTTACATTATTAAGACCTCAACCATGCAACTTAGCCCAATGACACTTCATTTGAAGCTGTCACTGAGTAGAGGAAAACCAGCAGCTAAGAACCTAATGCTGGTGGGGAAACTGAGGACTTAGGTCTAATTATCTCATCCACCAATGACTCTTCTGGTGAAGAAGAGAGGAATTTAAGACTAAAGGTGCAAAAATGGTCAAAAACATGCACCTATTTAGTATTTAAGGTTAGTCACCCTGAATCTCAAGTGACTACCTTACAAAACAGGGTCAATGATCACCAACTTGAGATTTCTTATCTTATGGAAAAACTAGCTGGGAGACCTTTGAGGAAAGCTCATCTAGGAACATAAGAACATGTGGATGTGATTGACCTAAGTCCCAGCTCACCTATGAAAGTGGGTGATGCTACCAAAAAGGGGGAGAAATTCATTATAATCACAGAATCTAGGAGTTCTTCACCGAGTATGGGCATTGAGGTCTCACCATCCTCACTTGCAGATGTTCATACTCAGCAACTTCCTCAAGCTCATATTGACATAGACTCTATAGACTCCTTCATTCAGAGTCTCTTTGAGAAAGGTATACCAAGGGTTGTATCATCTCCACCACAAGGAACTTCCAACTACATAATAGGGTGGAGGTATGATGCTCATAGAAGAGCCCTCATTCTTCAAAGAGTTCAAGGGCTTGTTGATACATCATGTACCTAGTTTATGTTCTTAGTGTAAAAGTCTTTCTTTTTCTTACACAGATGTAATGTGAATTCTTAATGAAATATAATATGCTTTTTCATGTTTACTTGTCTTTGAATATTTCATATTATTATTGTATTTGATACAATTCATATGTATGAACAACTTATATGGGTTTGTGGTTGTTGTAGATAGTTCTAAAATGATAATGATTTAGAAATATGTTCAACCTAGTCGGGTGATTATTCATGCTAATGAACCATACTTATGGACCATACACATGAATGAATCATACTTATGGACCAGTCGCATGGCTGAACTAGGAGACTGGATCAGTCGTATGACTAAAACATAAGATTTATTTAGTCGCACGACTGAACCTTCGGTCGTGCGTATGAATTAACTGCATGAGTTAGTAGCTCGTCTGAACCATGCTAATGGTTTAGTCGTACGAATGAAAACTACAAACCTATAAATACCACATAATTCATGGAAAAACTAGACTTTAGAAGATACTTCAAATATTTACGAACCCTAGCCGTCCAGAGCGCCCTAAACAGCCAATCCAACTTCATTCATTGCTGGAAAGGACTCGCGTATCCAGAACCTTCTACTTCTGGAGAATGAGATTGGAAACCACAACAAACCGCCAAAGCTGTTAACTCTGGTTGAATACCCACAATGGAAACAACTGTTTGAAATCTACTTAAATAGAGTTGACCCAAATATTTGGACATCTATTGAGACTGGTTACACGATACCGGTCAGTGCAAATGGAGTTAAATTGACTTTGGGAGGAATGAGCGAATCCCAGAAGAATCTACATAATGCTAAAAAGAAAGCATATGCCTTGTTGACTCAGTCTATACCTAAGGACATATTTCATCAGTTCTCTGAGAATGTGCAGTCTAAGAAGTTATGGGAGGCCTTGGAAAAGAGATACAAAGGAAATTAAACTCTGAAGGCACTGAAGGCAAAAGCTCTTAAGAAGGAGTTTGACAATTTTTTTTCGATTAGGAATGAGAGCTTGGATGATATCATCGATCGATTCTATCATCTGATGAGTGAGTTGCACACTCATGGCATGACCACATCCGTGGAAGATAAAATCTCTAGCTTTGCTGATGGTCTACCAAACAAATGGGATTCATTTGTGTCTAATATGAGACAAAATGACACTCTTGCTACTTTAGACATAAATGATTTCATTTTGAACTTAAGGGAGGAAGAACTACGTATGAAATACAAGTCAAAGAAAGGATCCTATGTTCAGAACCCTGCACTTTACAATTCAGTTCCAACTCCAGCTACTTCAGGCACACCGCTACAAATAGCATTTGTGTCTAGCTCTTCTGTTACTTCCCAAAACAATGCTTCAGAAACCGTAATGTCAGGGTCATCTGGAACCCATTACATAGTTTCTGAGGCAAATACTACGAAGTTGAACACCGAGAATCTTGGAAATGTCACCGTGGAAGTTGCTAAAAAGCACATGGCCCTTCTAGCTGTGGTTGTTCAATCTTATGATGGATTAGTTTCTGGTAAGATTGGAAACTATCATCTTGCTGATGAGGTCTATGAGCAAGTTGACGAAACTAGGCTAGAACACATGGATATTATGTGGGCCTTAGCTAGTGTTGTTAGAAGAGCCAAGAAGTTTGTGAAAAATACGGGACAAAATTTGGTTACTACTAAAGATACGACATTTTCATTCGACGAAACCAAAGTCACGTGCTTCAATTGTGATGAAAAGGGGCATATCAAACATGAGTGCGTAAAGCCAAAGAAGACTGGAAATGGAAATCCTTTTCCTACATTCAACTGACAAGACAAGGATAAGATTGGAGCTTCATCTTCAAGTCATTAGTCTAAGGCTTTGGTTGCTCAAGGTGATGAAGGACAAGACTGGTCCTTCCGATTTGTTTCTCCGGGCGAATCAAACATTGCTTTAGTAGATACATTGGATGATGGATCTGCAAGTGACGGAGACATCATAGCTGAGCATTCACTTTTAGATATTGAAGAAGCTATGGAAGTTAATGATCATTTGGTTGAAGAAGAGCTTAGTGCTACAAATTCAGAATCTCCAGTCACTGAAGATTCTGACACTGCTTTGATGGCTAATTCGTCAAGTTCTACACAGGTATGTTCTAAAGACAAATTATTTGAAAACATGCATCTACTGGATGTGATAAATTTAGGGAAGGTTATTAGAACATAATGATAATTTAGTAAATGATTTACAACTCTGCATTGAAGCAAATTATGTTTTAAAATAAAATGAGTGCAGCTTCAAAGAAAATATAGAACTGTTAGGGAAACAACTAAGAGAAACCGAGGTTATTGCCATAAATCAATCAAATGACATCAAGTTTTATTCAAATTATTTGGAGGACACTAAAAAGGAAAAAGCAGTTTTGCAAGTCGAAGTTGAATTATTAAAACAAAAATTGCACAATCTGGCAAGTTCTTCTCACATAGTTCAGAATTTAGTGAAAGAACGGACTATCGGGGAAGGTCCGGGTTATAAGGTAGTTCTACCACCACATGAAATCCTTTTGAACACTAAATGTAGACCAATTAATAATAACCCAGTAAAGGATCATGTGGTGTCTACTCCTCTGGTCAGTGATCCAGACTCTACAGGTAACCTGTGAAATCTGTCACTAAACAGAAGGATTCTACTTTGGGATCAACAGATAAGATGCATGTTGAAGATTTAGGTGTTAAAATTGAAAAGTTTAAATTAGGGTCAGGTTCACAAATGTCTTTTTCAGAACCTAAAAGGTCTAACCCAATGAATCTTAACAGTGTAAATCATCAAAATCAAAATAAAATGAAAGTGAAAGATGTTCAAAATGTCAAAACAATTAAGTTTGTTAAAGAAGGTGAAACATCTAATAAGAAAGAGTCTTCACCCAACCGGACATATCTCAAATCCCGACCAAACTCAACCCCACATCAAAACTTTCCTCAAACTATCGAAGGGAGATCCTGCTACAGTTGTGGAAAATGAGGACATATCTCTCTAAGTTGTCCTTATTATCAGACACCTAAAAAGAAAATTGAACTTTTTGATGAAAAACCAAGTTTTTCTAAAATTAGAACTAATACTCCGCCTAAAGTTACACCCTAGGTTACACCTAATATTATTAGTGAACCTAAAGTTCAAACTTTAAGCCAGTCGTTTGTTTACCACAAACTGGCCTTACACAAAACTAGTTTATGAAAAGAAAAATTAAGTAAAGTGTCTGTTAGTGAGGACAAGAAGAAGAAAGATGTGCCCTCATCCTCTGAAGGATAGTGGGTTGAATTCATAATGTGTGATACCACTGGGACACCCAAGCCAGTTAAGGCTACGGTCCCAAACTGAACTAATCGATTCCTTTGTATGTGCAGGTTGTCTGCTACAGATCTATCACTGATACCTGGATTATTGATAATGGCGCATCCATGCACATGACCAGGAATTCATCTCTCCTTTTCAACATCAAGCAAATTAAAGGGGGACATGTATCATTCGCTGGGAATAAAAGAGGTTACATCACCGTGCAAGGCGAAGTAGGAAACAAGAAAGTGAAGTTTGACAAGGTCAACTACGTTCAGCAACTGCAAAACAACTTGCTTTCTGTCTCCTAAATTTGTGATAAGGGATACAAGGTTGTGTTTGACAACAAGAAGTGCTACATGTTGAAGAAGGAGTATGTTGTTGAGAAGGATAAAGTTCTAATGCTAGCTTCAAGATATAACGATCTGTATGTCTTGGATCTATCAAAAGCCTCCATAACTGAGTCTACTGCCCAGTGCTTCTTGTGAATGGAAACAAAGAGGGGTTCAATCTCCTAACATAGGAGAATGGGATACATTAATCCTAGGAAGATGAATCATCTGGTTCAGAATGATTTGGTAAATGGAGTTACAGTAAAGAATTTCCAGCTCCTTGATTTCTACGTAGCATGTAAGAAAAGGAAACAGACCAAGAAGTCTCACCAAAGCAAATAAAGTCAATTCTATTGACATTCCTCTCGAGCTTCTACATATGGATCTGTTTGGCCCAGTCAGCACAAAGAGCATTGCTAGAGATTGGTACTGCTTTGTAGTAACTGATGTTTACTCAAGATTCTCTTGGGTGATGTTTCTGAAAGCCAAGTCAGAGACATTTGAATCATTCAAGCATCTAGTCACTACATTGGAATCACTCTACAAGCTGAAAGTAAGAAAGATTTGATCAGACAATAGAACAGAGTTCAAGAATTAGTGGATGGAGGCATTCTGTCAAGAGAAACGAATTGTTCATCAATTTACTTCTACCTACACTCCATAGATGAATGGGGTCACTGAAAGAAAGAATCGAAGCTTGATAGAGACAGCAAGGACAATGTTAGCCAACTCTAAACTGCCTATTCAATTCTAGAATGAGGTAGTGGCTAACGCATGCTACACTCTCAATCAAGTCTTAGTGGCCAAACGTCATGGAAAAATGTGATATGAATTGCTCTAGCGATGTAAACCCAACTTGGGTTATCTAGAACCATTTGGAACACTGTGCATGTTGTTAAAGAAAAGTCAAACTGGGAAGTTTTGTGAGAAGGCGAAAGAAGGTATCTTTCTTGGATATAGTGTACCAGACAAGAGAGTTTATAATAACTCAACGGGTTAGGTAGAAGTGTGGTGCAATGCCGATGTCCAAAGATACACCACCCCCCTACTGGCAAAGGACCTTCATTCTTCTTTGACTATGATGGATTTTTCAAGTCCTTCAATCTACCTCCTTCTCACCCTGATGATGAGTTATTTGCGCGAATGATGTACAAGGTTCTGAATACTCCTACACTAGACTGGACATCATCGGTTCCATTAGATGATATTTGTAGCCCTTTAGGGGGAGAGCTGGAGGTAAGTGAGTCTCCTCTGATGATGAAGCAGTTGAGACTACAGATCTGGATCAGGAGGAACATGTTCTTACTACTGAAAGTACACAAGCATCTGATATTGATGCAACTGGAACTTCTAAACCCCATACTCCAACAGCCAAAGAAATTGAATCTAGGATGCAAAATCTGGATAATGAGGTAGTTGTTCCCAGCACTCCTGGAACTCGACTTAATATGCATAATCCCCTGGACAACATTACCGAGGATATTCTATCAGGAGTTCAGACACGAAATCAGCTATACTCAGCTGATTATGCCGTAGTCATGGAAAAAGGTTATCTACACGATGGTGCTTATCGATGTTTTGTGTCTCAATTTGAGCCAAAATATGTAAGTGAAGCCTTAAACGACAAGGCATGGGTTAGTGCTATTCAAGAAGAATTCCTTCAGTTCAAGAAGTTAGGAGTATCGACTCTTGTGGACAGACCAAAAGGTGCAAAGCTGATTGGTAATAAATTGGTTCTTAAGTGCAAGAAAGATGACCAGTGGGTTATAATCAGAAACAAGGCTTGGCTTGTCATTCAAGGGTTTAGACAAGTCGAAGGCATTGACTACAATGAAGTGTTTGCACTTGTGGAAAGGATGGAAGCAATTCGTATGTTCTTAGCCTATGCATCCTACATGAAGATCACAGTTTATCAATTGGACGTGAAAAGTGCATTCCTTCATGGGGAAATCCGTGAAACGGTGTACATCGGTCAACCCGAAGGATTTCAGGATCCTTATCATTGGGATAGAGTTATAAACTGGATAAGGCTCTTTACGGGCTTCATCAAGCCCCTCGAGCCTAGTATGAGAAACTCTCTACTCATCTGGTGAAACATGGTTTTCGCAGAGGGGTTATTGACTACATGTTGTTCATCAAAGAGAAAGATGGTGATCTACTACTGCTACTGATACTCCCACCACCACTCATACATTCATATCCACTACACCCACAATACTCAACACAGCTCCACCACAATCCATTTCCATTCCTACTCCCATCTTCACCACATCCACCACTACACCCACCACTCACCAAGCCAGCACATGCACCCAATTCCCACCTACCCAAGGCTCTACTCTACCACTGTTGGGTTAGAGGAACAGCTGGCGAGCCTCAATAGAATGGTGCTAAAGCTGCTAGCCATAGATGAGCTAAGAGCCAACCAGATGAACCAGCTGGTAGCGGTCAATACCACCCAAGGCAAGCAGATTGCACAACTGACAGAGAAGAACGCTGCTCATGACAAAGCGTTAGTTCGAGCTCACCATGCATTAAAGGCTCAAAATGAGCTCGTGATGGCTTCTGTCAAGAGGATTGAGGGGTTGGAGAAGAAGAACAAAAAGCTGATGCTGAGGTTGAAGGGATCTAAGGGTGAGCCCCTAAAGATTAAAGATGATGGTGATGATGGTGGAGATGATGATGAGCTTACAGATGATAAATCAGAAGAAGATGACGATGAGGAGGAAGCTGGACTAAGTGGAAAAGGAAAAGAAAATGATGAGGATGGTGATGATGATCAAGAAGGTGATGCATTTGCATCAACCTCAACTCAAGTAGTTCAGGAGAGGTGCTTCAAAAGAGTCGCGTCCTTTATAGCTCTAGCTGAGGAGACACATGATCAGGGCAAAGGCAAAGCTCCACAAGCTAATGATTATGATTTTCATCCCCTTCAGCAAGTCAAGACTTAGCTAACTATGATCCTTGACTTGCAAGGGATTGATAAAAGGTTAGTGAGCTACACTCCAGAAGAAGGAGAAATCATACATGATCTGACTGACGAGTAGCTCGTTGAGATGTTTAGACTGAATCCAGATGAGCTTGTTAAAGATGCTTTAGAAGTTGATGTTCTGAGTGATGAGGAGCTAAAGGATGTGGATAAGATAAAGATAGATGATGTCACAGTTGATTACTATCCATAGTACACTGACCCTAAAGGCAACATTA
The DNA here is from genome assembly GCA_025506515.1 of Flaveria trinervia. Taxonomy (NCBI): domain Eukaryota; kingdom Viridiplantae; phylum Streptophyta; class Magnoliopsida; order Asterales; family Asteraceae; genus Flaveria; species Flaveria trinervia. The sequence goes on from CM046456.1 coordinate 33,718,336, forward strand.
TCCCCAATGTGGGTGAAACTTTTGGCAATGATACTTTTGAGAAGTTGGAAGAGATGGAGAAAGAAAAAGAAAAGGATGAAAGTAAAGCCCAAGCTTTAGATGCAAATATTGATATTTAGAAAGTTGAATGGGCAGCTTGTTTTGTAGAAATGAAAGCCCAACATGCACCTCCAAAGCTAAATGCCTACACCAGACTTTACCGAGTCAAGAGACATCAGAAAGTGTCAGGCAAGATCATCGCGTGGGTCTATTTTGAAGACTTGGATGTCTATGCTGTGAAAAGAGAGAAGGGGATTGAGTACTTCAGATATCCATATGATCTAAAGACTCTTCCTGGTTTTGAGCTAAATAGATTGGCATGTTTAAACCTTTTGTATTCCAACCCCAGGAAGATGTCGGGATGGTTTGAGACAGTGCTGAAGAAAGAGTACCACACCAGATGGGTAAACTTTAGACCTCAATAGCCTAAGAGGTTCATTCATAAGTCTGAAGTTGACCTTATATCTGGAAGACCAAAAGTAGTGTTGAAGTGGAGTCCCTCGCGCACAATGTCAAAGATTCCTTTACAGGATATGCCTCAGGACTTCACTCCACACTTCAAATGGTGGTATTATGATTGGAGGATGGGAGAAGCGGTCATAGTTCTGAACAGAGAAGGAAAGATAGAGACTATCAGGGTATTTGACCCAATGTGGCTTACTAACTTGTCTGCTGAAAATATCTACACTCTATACATGTGGCCACTGTTCTATGACATGCAAGATGTTATACAAGGTCTATAGTTTCAACATGTTATAAGACTCTGCTTTGCATTCGAGATACACGCAAGAGTCACCAGAGAAGAGAAGTACAAGAATTTCAATAGCATGTGAAGAATGTCAGACAATAGGCTAAACTAGGTCCAAGGGGGGGTTTGTTGATACATCATGTACCTAGTTTATGTTCTTAATGTAAAAGCATTTCATTTCTTACACAGATGTAATGTGAATTCTTAATGAAATATAATATGCTTTTTCATGTTTACTTGTCTTTGAATATTTCATATTATTATTGTATTTGATATAATTCATATGTATGAATATCTTATATGGGTTTGAGGTTGTTGTACATAGTTCTAAATCAATAATGATTGAGAAATATGTTCAACCTAGTCAAGTGATTATTCATGCTAATGGACCATACTTATGGACCATACGCATGAATGAATCATACTTATGGACCAGTCGAACGACTAAACCAGGAGACTGGATCAGTCGTATGACTAAGACATAAGCTTGATTCAGTCGTATGATTGAACCTTCAGTCATGCGTATGAATCAACTACATGAGTCAGTTGCACGACTGAACCATGCTAATGGTTCTGTCATACAAATGAAAACTACAAACTATAAATACCACATAATTCATGGAAAAACTAGACTTTAGAAGATACTTCAAATATTTACGAACCCTAGCCGTCCAGAGCGCCCTAAACAGCCAATCCAACTTCATAGTTCGTTCCTGATCGATTTCTAATCAGTTCTTAATGTTTATTTCATTGTTAGATCGATTAGGTTTTTGTTCTCACTGATTGGATCACCAATCAAATAGGAATCCGCACTATTTGATCTAGTCTCACGTAGAATCCGTTAGTACTCTATACGAAAACGGTCCTAGCAGCAATAGGTCTTCAATTTTCAGACCTTGAACTACTATGAAGGTCTTGACCTGATTAGCATGCCACTTGCCAACCCAATCCAATCTTGGCGAGTTGGCTCAGAGGATTCAAGACATAATTACTAAAGTGTTCAGCCAAAGAAGGAGACAAAGACAATCAGGTAATATCATTGGTCAACTGGATGTTGAGGCAGATCCTGAGATTAGCTTTAAAGGGAAAATCTTGACTGAAGGCTCAGTGATAGAGCCTGAGAGTCTTGTCTCACCTATAACCACTTCAGAAATTCATTCTGTCAGTGACACACCTACTTGTGAAAGTGTATCACAACCTCTTTCTGGCCAGAGTATGGATGCTACTCCAAGCAATGAAGGCCAAAGGTCTCTCCACTTTGAGTCATAAAGGTTTGTGAGTGACAAAGGGAAAAGGAAAATGAATTTTGAGGAGATTGAGAAGGAGGAGAGAGAAAGGAAGAGGAAGCTAAGGGGAGATAGTTCTATTGGATCTTCAGTATTCATGCAAGCTGCAATAAGGGTTGTCCTCAGACCGGACATTTAGAATGATGAGTTAAGAGCACTCAGGATTGCTTACTTACAGACCAGGAACTATAAAATTGATCAAATCATCTCCCTCCCCTTAGAGTAACTTAATGAAGTGGCAGACACTAAAGTGTCTAGAGAGAAGAAGGAAGTTGAGGATTTAAGATTGCTTCTTCAGATCAAGGAAGTAAAAAGACTGAAAAGACTTTACAAACATGTTGCTACTCTCTCATCAGTTCATGAAAGTCCTGTGCAAGAGACTGTGGCACCACAAGAACCTCAGGTAGATAAAGAAACTAACATGATAAATATGATCAACTACTTGAGTGCCATAGGTCTCTACCAAGTAGATGCACTTCTTCCCCTAGCATTTGAGTACACTGAGTTTTAGTATCTCAAACAACTTGATCTTCAAGTACTTAAAGAGCAGAAGGCAACAAAGAGGATAATAAGGGAAGAAGTTGCCAAAGCAAGAGCCATCATCCAGAAAAGTCAAAAGAAGTCTACTCATAGGCAGAGGATGATGAGCTTCTTGAAGTTGTACGGATTCTCTAGAAGGAGACTTGCCCTATGCCTCTATCCACCATGGATGAGCACATGAGGGTGATCAAGCAGAAGATTAAAAGAGGATATCTCATTAAATTACACTCCCCACCAAGTCAAGTCCCTCAAGAAGTAGAGGTTAAGGTTGAACCATTTGAAACAACTCAACCTGGACACCTGCTGAGCCTCAGCAAGCTTCATCTTTTGATCCTTAGTAGGGTCAACCTCCCTCTCCTTTTGACTCAATGAGGGAGGCAGACCCAACTGAGAAAGACATGACAGAATAACATGGTGCTACAAGCCAGTCTTCTCAATCAAAAAGTTCAAAGAGGAGGAAAGGATGGCCTCTAAGCTCAAGCCTAAGAAGAAGAAGACAGGGTCATCCACCTCTAGACCTTAAGATGAGTCAAAACATCCTAAGGAAGTGCATCAAGAGGAAGCTCAAACAACTCCCATTCAAGTAGCTCTTCTTGCAACAAGAAGAACCATCTTATACTAGACTTACTTCACTAATCCGGAAAGATGGCATGTGATTAGAGATCAAGGTATTGAAGATGTCTACACATGGCAAGACGTGTTCAATCTACCTCTACCAGATCTCTTTGAGATGAAAAGATACTATGAGAGTCTGAGTGATCCTGACCATTTGATGAAGAAAGGCGTCATTATCATAATGAGGACTGTCAACATCGAATATCTTCATACGTTTTGGTAGCATTAGCATAGGGGCAGTTTGTAAGGTTTATATAAAGGCTAATGCACCTAAAACATCCAAAGTCTTCCTGCATGGATGCACTAAAGTGCGGAAGTAGAAATACTCTGGAAGTTTTACACCATGCACTAGAAAATATTATAAGTGTAAACTCTTCCAAAGCCAAGACCAACATCTTCCGTAGATTAAAGTGAAGTTTTCCAAAGCTTCAGAGACAAAGTCTTCCAAATCCTAGAAGTGATGATAGATTATCTTTCGAAGACTTTTGAACACATGCTTTTATCTGATGTACTTTATCATAAAGCTGGACCACTTTCCGTTGCAACTCTGTGACTCACCAACTTTCACTAGTTGGTGAAAAGGTCCATGCTTTTGGTAAACTGTACATTGAGTTCTTGAATCTAGGCTTTCTACTTTATGTACTTTCATCCTTTTTGTAATATATTAGGATGTAATTTATGGCATGTTATAGTCACTAGTCAAAAGGCAATCTGCCTTTTGACTCCACATTTGATTTTGTTGCCTAGTTCAAATGTATCCAACTTTCCTTCAAAGCATGGCAGGCTATAGGATGTAGTACAAGTATCTCAGGCCTTTGTAACTTTAGAAATATGCTTAGCACTTGTAAAAGAACTTGAGAACAATATAAAACATTCTTGAAAACCAATTACTTGTGTTTTTTCTATGTTCTGTCTCATACTTTACTAGTGTTCTAAGTATCATACTTGTGTGTTACCAGTTCCCTATTTGATCTGTTAAGTGTTCTAAACATCACTCTCCATATTGTGAGTTGTATTGTAAGTGACCAAATCCCCCTTAAACGGTCATGTAATCCTCTTTTATTAACTTTGTCTTAGATCCATTTCATATATATACCCAACGGTTCCCCCCTCTTTCACTCTCTTTTTCATCTGAACTATTCCCAAAACCTAAATTCACCCACAAATCGCCTTTGTTCTTATCTTCCTTCACCACTAAGCTCTCTAAAATGGCTAACCCAACCGCATAAACAACCCAAATTTTTCCATACAACTCCACAGGCAACACAATCAGGTTGCTCTATTGGACTCTAAGAAAGATCCAAGCTTCTCAGAGGTCTGTCATTTTCTTTCTTTATCTAACTACTTCACCTGCCTAAGTATTGATCCTCCACTCTATGAGGATCATCTGTTAGAATTTTGGAAGCCCTACCAAGAGGACATTATGGATGTGGAGAGGCCACTGTCTGCCACAGTTCAGGGGAGGACAATCTTTGTCACTCCAACCATCATAAAACACTCATCTTTAGCTAGATGATGAGGAAGGTGAATTATCTTTTCCTAAGGAAGTTGTAAACCACTCCTTTGAGCAAACAGGCTATGAAGAAGATTTCTCTGTAAAGACCTTTAGGAAAGGGAAGGTCTTATCCCAGTGGAAGCATTTACTCCATGTGGTCATCCACAGCCTATCCAACAAGCATTAAGGATTCCTGAGAATCTCTCCTTGATAGTTCATAGAACGGCCCAAGCGGTCAAGTTCAGGTACTCAATTTTTTTACACAAAATTACTTGTAAATTTAGACTCCTTAAAGCATTATATGTTTCCAAGATATGTTCAATACATTATTAACTATGAATTGGGCTCACTGTTGAGGGAAACATGTAATATTCTTAAATTAGGACAAATGAAGTCTGACATTATTAAGATAATGAAGAAGCCAACTATTGACTTCTCTACGTTAGAAACAACCCTTGTTCCTAAAATCTTAGAGCTCATTGCTCAAGGTGACAACCTATCAACACAAGCTAGTGTTGAACCCACACCTTCTACTTCTCAACCATCTACACAACCTAAAATACTCCTCACCTACCAAAGAAAATCCAAACGAACCCCTACATAAGCTCTTCAGTTTGTGCAGGCCCCCATATCTCTACCCAGACAGGATGAAGTGGACACTAGAGCTCCCACTTCTCTTAAGGATCAAACCACGCCTATCTCATCAAGAATCAGTGTTAAGGTTCCTTATGCTCATCCTGATGAGCTCATTAGCCCATCATCCTTAAGCCTTCACTCTGACTCTCAACACTCAAGTGAACAACCGTCAGGGGAAAGTTTCAATTCCCAGCCTCTTGATCTAAACCAACCTATCTCCAACCTTGAATTCTATGATGATGAAGACAAAGGATTCAATGAGTACCATGAGTCTCTCTACTCCTCCACCATTCAAAGAGAGATGAGTGCTCTTGACTCTCCCTTGTCTAGCCTACATCATTCACCTATCACTAAGGTGGATCTCTCTAAACCTGTTCAAGAGGTCCATATGGAAGAGGGTCTCACTTTTGCAAGTGATTACATTATTAAGACCTTAACCATTGAAACTTAACCCATTGACACTTCATTTGCAGTTGTAAATGAGTAGGGGAAATCCGGTAGCCAAGAACACCATGTTGGTGGTGAGAGAGAAGACTTTGGTCCAATTATCTCATCCCCCAATGATTCTTTTGATAAAGATGAGGGGAACATGAGACTAAAGGTGTCGAATTTGTCACAAACATGCTCCTATTTAGTATCTAAGGTTATTCATCCGTAATCTCAGGTGACTACCTTACAAAATAGGGTCAATGATCAGCAACTTGAGATATCTTATCTTAAGGAAAAACTAGTTGGGAGACCTTTAAGGAGAACTCATCTAGGAACACAAGAACATGTGGACGTGACTGACCTAACTCGTAATTCACCTATGTAAGAGGATGATGCTACCAAAAAGGAGGAGAAAGTCATACCAATCATAGAACATAGGATTTCTTCACAGAGTATGGACATTGAGGAGTCACCTTTCTCACTTGAAATTGTCCATACTTAACTACTTCCTCAAGTACACATTAATATGGATTCACTAGACTCACTCATTTAGAGTCTCTTTGAGGAAGGTATTCCAAGGCTATGGCATCCCTACCCTAAGGGACTTCAAACTACATAATTGGGTGGAGGTATGATGGTAATAGAGAGCCATCATACTTCAAAGAGTTCAAGGGCAGCAAGAGGTCTTCAACTTGCAGACCTTGAACTACTATGAAGGTCTTGACCTGGTGAACATGCTACTTGTCAATCCAAGCCAATCTAGGCAAGCTGACAAGCTGGCTCAAAGGATTCAAGACAGGATTTTAAAGTGTTTAGTCAAAGAAGAAGACAAAGGCAATCAAGTAATGTCATTTGTCAGTTGGATGTTGAGGCAGACCCTAAGGTTAGCTTCAAAGGGAAAACCTTGACTGAAGGCCTAGTGATAGATCCTAAGAGCATTGTCAAAACTACAACTACTTCAACAATCCATTCCCTTAGTGAAACACCTGCTGGTGAAGGTCAATTACAACCTCTCTCTAGATAGGGCATGGAAGCTACTCCAAGCAATGAAAGCCAAAGATCTCTCCACCCTGAGTCGAAAAGGTCTGTTAGTGACAAAGGGAAAAGGATAATGACTCCTGAAGAGATTGAGGAGGAGGAGAGAGAGAGAAAAGGAAGCTAAGGGGAGAAAGTTCCACTAGGTCTTCAGGCTTCATGGAAGCTGTAATCAGGGCTGCCCCCAAACCAAATACTCAAGATGATAAATTAAGGGTAGTCAGGATTACATACCTGCAGGAGAGGAACTATAACATTGATAAGATCCTTTCTCTCCCCTTAGAAGAATTGAATGAGCTAGCAGACATGGAAATGTATAGAGAGAGGAAGGAATAAGAGGATGCAATGTTGCTCCCCCAAATCAAAGAAGAAAGAAGACAGAAAAGACTGTACAAGCATGTTCATACTCTTTCTCTCCAATTTAAAAAAACCCTATGCAAGAGACTATGGCAACTCCACAACCTCAAATAGATAAAGAAACTGATAGGCAAAACATGAACAACTACCTGAGTGCCACAGGACTCTACCATGCAGCTGCACTTCTTCCCTTGTCTTTTGAGTATATTGAGTTTGAGTATCTCAAACAAATTGGGTTTCAAGTAATCAAAGAACAAAAGGCTACAAAGAGAAAGATGAGGGAAGAAGCAGCCAAGTCAAGAGTCATCATCAAAAGGAGTCAAAAGAAATCTGTTGATAGGCAGAGGATGATGACCATTTTGAAGTTGTATGGATTCTCTGGAAGTAGACTTGGCCTAATGTCTCTATCCACCATGGATGAGCACATACGGGTGATCTAGAAGAAGATAAAAAGTGGAGAGCTCATTGACTTACACTCTCCACCAAGTCAATCCCCTAGAGAAGCGGAGGTGTTGGATCAAGAAGAAGGCTAATGCAACCAAAACTAGATCACTTAAGTTATTTTGGTGCTGCATGCAAAGGTTTCCGAAGCTTGTCATGGAACTTCCGAAGGTTGTAGAGTTCTTCCGAAGACAAAGGAAATCCAACTTCCGAAGACAGAACTCTACTTCCGAAGACAAATGCATACTTCCAAAGTTCAAGACTTAGAAGAATAAAGTAAAGACCACTTCCGAAGTATGATGAACAAAAGAAGTCTCCAAGTCTTGGAAGAAGCAGCCTCTTCCGAAGTATAAAGTGACTTCGGAAGTACTAACTCTTCCGAAGCCATTTAACCTTCGGCTGCTATAACCAGTGGACACAAGTATGGTCTCTGACACTCCGCTGCAGACTTCTGATACAGCATGGCTTCTTCCTAAAGAACCATGTTGTTGACCATACTTTATTCCACTGTTTACCTTTTCATGATAGTACAATTGCCATCTTTAGTTGGTGACAAAAGGTAAGTCAGGGACATGTCCTAACTACCAAATCTCAGATAAGACTTTATCTAAGATACCTTAACTATAGTCTTGTAGTATAGGCTTTAGCTAAAGGATCCCAGCTGGTATCAAAGTATATCTGGCTGTAGATAGTATTATATATAGGTTCTCCTTGTAACTCAAAAAAATAATCATCTGCGTGTAAGAGTCTTCGTATCTTGAGTTGAGAATCAATATATAAAAGTATCTTGAAATTATCTTTCTGTGTTCTTAGTTACTTTTCATATTGTGATCAACTCTTATTGATTCTTACCCGAGTGTGATTCTAGGAGAGTTGAGAGAAAACCTTGTGTTTAAATGACAAACACCAATCCTGCAATTGGTATCAGAGCTTCTCAGGCTCTTGATTGCGTGATCTAACCATCCAAATCAACCTGTTTTCACTCCTCCCTACCACCCACTCACTCAAATGGCCCTCAACAAATCTGAAGTAGAAATGGGGACGATGACCAAGCACCAATCATCACCCCTAAAAACTTCAGGTCTTGGAGTAGAAGAATGGAAGGCGTCATTAGATACCAAGACAGCAAAATGTGGAACTCTATTGTCAATGGACCGTACAAGCCAAAGGTGGCTTCACCTGGTGGAAACGGTGCCATGATAGAAAAAGCTGTCGAGGACTATTTTGATGAAGACAGAAAGAAGATGGACATTGATAGCAATGCTATGACTATTCTCATGACTGCAATACCGAACTCTATTATGGTGGGGTTCGAGCATTACAAGACTGCCAAAGATTTTTTTGATGCACTTGCTCAAATATATTCTTGCTCCAACGACTCAAAGAAGGACTCACTGAAGCAGCAGTTCGAGAACTTCACTCATATTGCTAGAGAGACCCTCAGCCAGCAGTACTTCAAGTACATGGATCTTATCTCTTCCCTTCAGTCTGTAAAGATCACTCCTGAACTTAGAGATCTCACCAGAATGTTCATGAGTGCTCTTAAATGAGTGGACATTCTACTGTGTCTCTATCAAGAGAACAGAAAACTTGAACGCTCTTTCCATGACCGAGCTCTATGGCATCCTTGATGGATACCGTCTAGAGATGGAGAGTAAGAAGGGCCACCAAACAAGAAGATCTATGAGTCTTCCTGCTAGCAACGCTTTAATGGTTGCCGAAGGCTCATTAACCTCTCAACCTTTGCACTTCCTGACTTATCAGCAGCCATCCTGCTCACCTGGTCCCTACCTCACTTATCCTGAGACTCCAAGGTCTCAACAGGCTCAACACAATCCCTTCCAGGAAAGTTGTGCCTTTGTCTCAGGAGGTGGACACTCAAGAGATTTTCAATACTTCTTTGATGATCTTGAGTGCTTCAACCCAGATGATGTAGTGTACGTGGACATCGTCCAGCAAATGGCTCTCTTAACTGACAGAGCAAAGAAGTTCTTTAAGAGAACTGGAAGGCATTTCCCTCAAAACCCAACTACCAGAAAGTTCGGGTTTGACAAGACCAGGGCAAAGTGTTACAACTGTAACCAACTGGGTCATTTTGCAAGGGAATGCAAGGCTCCCAAGACCAATCTGGGAACCCCACAGACCTCCACACATCCCTCAACCTCAAATCCCACTGAGAAATCAACTGAGACAGCCGCAATGGCTCAAGAAGTTGATTGGAGCTTCATGGTATAGGATGTGACTCCTGCTCAAGCTCTCATGGCCGGAACAGATGATGCCCAGGTATATGAACATCTCTGCACTCCAGCCTGTATAGCTAAAGTTAAACTCTATCAGGATTACAATATGGAAATCAGATCTGACATTGAGTCTTTAAATATTCTAAAATCTGATTTTAAAAGAGCTTAATCTGACTATCAAAAGAAAATTGATGAGTTGGAGAAAACTATATCACTTTTGAAACATGAACACACCAACTACAAGACTCAAATCAAGGATCTGATATCCAAATTGTCTGAGGCTCAAGCCTAGCTTGTCACTGCTGAGGCTCAGGCCAGGAAGCATGCTATCTCTAAGCAAAACTTCCAAGCTATTCTTGCATCATCCTCTCATTCCAAACTCTGTTATCAGAACAAAGAAGGGTGGGAACCAATGAAATTGCTCCACCACATTCCTATGAGTCTATCAGACAGCCTAGATGTGGTACTAAAGAGCAAGAGGTTCCAACTGCTAACCCTTTCTTTCCAGAGTTAAAGGATGAGGCACCAATAGTGGCCACCATAGGGAAGGAACGGGTAGATAAACCCATCGCCTCCTGTGATGATCAAATCCTAACCACCAAAGCCAGAAGAAGCAGAGCTAAAGCTGCTAGGAGAACTGCTAAGAAAGTGGCTGAATCCAAACTGAAAATTGACCCCAAACAGAAGGGTGTCTTTGTTTCAGCTGCTTTCCAAGTGTTAGTTACTTCTGATTCAGGAAAGGAATGTAATACCAGCATTCCTGTCCTACCAAAGGATCAGAAGTTAAAGGGAAAAGTTGCTAACGAAGAAAAGAAAACCAAGAAACAGCAACCCTCACTTTCCCAAAAGTCTAACATCGCATGCATCATGTGTGGCCTGCAAAATCACATGGCAAAAGATTGTTACTACAATTCTGCAAGCACACATTATGCAAATAATGTTAGAAAACAAGGAGTCAGGGAAGGTTTCACATTTGAACCATTTCATACGGTTCAAGAGTTGAAGAAGGGAAAGCTAGTTTCCAAAGCCAAGTTGCTTTTGGAAGAACTCCTTCTTCCGAAGGGAAAGGCTTCGGAAGCAAAAGCTACTAAGGTTCGGAAGAACAAGAAAGCTCCCTTGAACCATCCCAGAAGAAGACTGCTTTGGAAGAAAAGGTGGTGAGGACTTCTTCCGAAAAGAAAGAAGCTTCGGAAGAAGACCATGCTGTAAAAGCTTCAACAAGCTCATCCTCCAAGATCAGCCAAAGGATGGACTGGAAGATCAAGGAAGATGTTGCAGCCCAAACCTCTTCCTCAAAGACCTCTGTTGAACCCCCATGCTTATCATTTGGTTCACTCTTGTCACTATCTTTGAAAGAACCCAAGACCAATAAAGCTTGGGTTTCCAAACAAAACTGAAATCTCATCTTATGTGCAAGAACATCCATTTGACAAGAACAACAATGTATGGATTGTTGATAGTGGATGCTCCAGGCACATGACAGGGACAGACATCTCCATCAACAATTTCAATATTATGATGGAGGTCCTGTCCAGTTTGGAGGTGAGGCCGGAGGATATATTTCTGGCAGAGGGAGTATATCCAATGGTATGTTAACAGTTGACAAAGTTAACTTTGTCAAACAGCTTAAACACAATCTGTTAAGTGTTTCTCAATTCTATGATCAAAAGCACCAAATGCTTTTTACAGAAAATGAGTGCATTATCGTCAAACCAGGTATGACAATTCCTCCGGAATTGTGCTTCTTAGATCTCCCAGGAAATGGGATATGTACAAGCTTGATATGAACAATGTTTCCCCAATGGGTGAAGTATCATGTTTTCTTTCTAAAGCTGATAGTGATGAGTCAACATTGTGGCATAAACGTATGTGTCATGTAAATTTTAAGACAATGAACAAATTGGCTAAAAATAACTTGGTACATGGTTTGCATAAAAAGGAGTTTTTCTGCAAAGACAACTATGTTGCATGCCTGAAAGGGAAACAACACAGGACATCTCATAAATCCAAATGTGTTAACTCTATCACTACTCCATTGCACTTATTGCACATGGATCTTTTTGGTCCCACAAGTATAGAGCATTGGAAGGAAATCATATTGCCTTGTGATAGTTGATGATTTTACAAAATTCACATGGGTATTCTTTTTAAGAACTAAAGATGAAACTGCTAAAACATTAAAATCTTTTATTCTTAAAATAGAAAATCAAAGTGATCACAGGTTAAAATAATTAGATGTGATCAAGGGACTAGTTTAAGAACTTCGTTCTTGACTCATTCTGTAACTCAAAAAGGATTGCCAGACAATATAGTGCTCCCAGAACTCCTCACAAAACGGTGTTGCTGAGAGGAGGAAAGGACACTTATTGAGGCTGCTCGAACTATGTTAGCTGATTCAAAGCTACCTCTAACATTCTGAGCAGAGACAGTTAGCACTGCATGCTTGTGCAGAACAGAGTTCTTGTAGTTAAGCCCCATGGAAAAACCCCTTATGAGCTATGGAACAAGAGGCCACCGTTCATTGGCTTTCTAAGGTCCTTTGGCAGCAGGTGTACCATACTTAACACAAAGGACAATTTAGCAAAATTTGCTAAAAAGTCGGATGATGCTATCTTTGTTGGATACTCTTCTAGTTCCAAAGCTTACAGAGTATACAACATTAAGAATCAACAATTTGAGGAGTCATCCAATATAGTTGTTAATGAGCACACTCCTTGTGTTAGGGGGAATGGACCTGATCACATCTTTGATTTAGAATTGTTTCCAAACTATTCTAAACCCTCTTGTGAGAATGTTTCAGTTGGAATAGGTGCTCAAACTGATGTTGATGCTGCTACTAATGATCAATTGTTTGAGCTTCCCAGGCCTAGACCAAATTCTCCAAGTGCTGCAATACATCAAGCTTCCACTATTCACAGATCCGACAGTTTAACTATATCAAGGAATAGTGAAGCTTCAACAAGTGAGTCACCTACTGAGCCTCAAAACTCATTAGGTGATCCACCACAACACCAGGCAGAAGGAGGTAGTATTTTGAAGGAACAGGCAACTGTTAATACTACTTCACAGCCAACTATTGATGATGTTTCTTATTCATTCAATCAGTCCTCATTGAATGACTTTGAAACAACATCTGACAGAGTGTTCTAGTTCCTGAGCAGAATATGTCCAACATGGATCTATCTCTGCAACTGGAAGTGATTCCTCGTCTTAGGATTCACAACACTCATCCAACTAAGAACATCATAGGGAATGTCTCTAAGGGTGTGAGAACAAGAGGACAGACTCATCAAGGGAATGTCTGCTTGTACTCATGCTTTCTATCTCAGATGGAACCCAAGAAGGTAGAAGATGCCTTAAAAGATAGTAGCTGGATTGAATCGATGCAAGAGTTGCTTCAATTCAAGAGACAGAAGGTATGGAACCTATGTCCGCTACCATCTGGTCAAGTACCCATAGGCACCAAATGGGTTTTCCGAAACAAGAGATATGATAGAGGCTTGATCATCAAGAATAAGGCAAGACTTGTAGTTCAAGGATACACTCAAGAGGAAGGAATCGATTATACTGATGTCTTCGCACCAGTTGCAAGACTTGAGGCAGTTAGGATCTTCCTTGCTTATGCTGCATCCAAGGACTTCACAGTATACCAACTTCATGTCAAATGTGCTTTTCTATACGGGGATATAGACAGGGAAGTCTATGTATGTCAACCTCTAAGATTTGAAGATCCACAGCACCCCAACTATGTGTGCAAATTGGATAAAGCTCTATATAGGCTGCACCAAGCACCTAGGCTATGGTATGAGACTCTGTCTCAGTTTCTTCTGAAGAATGGCTATACTAGAGGAACCATTGACAAGACTCTCTTCATTAGAAACTCTGGAAAGGACATTTTGCTCATACAAGTCTATGTCGATGACATCATATTTGGTTCCTCAAATGACCAAATGTGCAAGGACTTTAAGAGCATTATGAAGAAGAAGTTTGAGATGAGCTCCATGGCAAAATGGACTTTTTCCTTAGAATTTAGGTAAAGCAACTGAAGGAAGGGTTCTTCATTAATCAATCTAAATATGTCTCTGACATCTTAGAAAGATTTAAGATGAAGGATTGCAAGCCTGCCAAGACACCCATACCCAGAAACCATAATCTTTGTCCTGACCTTGAGGGGGGGATACTGATCAACATCAGTATAGGGCAATTATTGGTTCTTTGATGTATCTTACAGCAAGTAGACCTGATATCATGTTTGCTACTTGCATTTGTGCAAGATATCAGGCTACTCTTAAGGTGTCTCACCTAGCTGCTGTTAAGAGAATCCTCAGATACCTCAAAGGAGCACCTAAACTAGGTATCTGGTATCCCAGAAACAAGGATTTCAATCTTTATGGATACTCTGACAGTGACTACGGCGGTTGCAATATTGACAAGAAATCAACATCGGGAGGATGTCAATTTCTTGGTGGAAGGATCATCTCATGGCAATGCAAGAAACAATCATGTGTCTCTACATCAACTGCTGAAGCTGAATACATTCCTGCTGCTAGCTGGTGTGCTTAATTGCTATGGATTCAAAATCAGATGTTAGACTATGGATTCAACTTTATGAGTACTCCTATCCATATTGACAACAACAGTGCTATCTCCATTACTGAAAATCCGGTGAAGCACTCCAAGACTAAGCACATTGACATCAGGTATCATTTCATTAGAGACATTAATGAGAAAAATCTAATCAAGTTAATCAAAGTTGATTCAAATGAATAATATGCTGATCTATTTACCAAAGCTTTTGATAAACAAAGGTTTAAGTATCCATAACAACTATTGGGATGATAAACATTGATTAATCTGATCTCTTTTGAAAACTGTTGTAATATGTAAGTCTTGTGTCAATACAATTTAAGCCCTGTTACAAGAAATTCTCTCTGAAATTTTCTAAATGTAAATTCCTTCCGAAGAGAAATTAACCTTCGGAAGACACTCTCATATCTTCCGAAGCATAATTTCTCAAAGGATAACTTTCTTCTCGGAATAATTTTTGGTCTCGGAAGAAGCAATTGATTGCATATCAGATCTACTTCCGAAACTTACAAATTCTCTATTCGGAAGCAACTCTAACCTTCGAAAGCAAATAATTGGCTTCGGAAGTAAGAATTGCCTTCGGAAGACAAGTTACCTTCGGAAATGTTTTACACTCGGAAGAGAGATTTCACTGTGTAACGTAAATTTCTTGGGCTCCACACTGTAAAAAGCAAAGATTTTGTTAATGATGTCGGATTATTTAACTGATTTTTAACCTTACCGCCACTTTCATTTCATACACTAAACCATCACATCACCTTATCCTAACCCCCATTACCGCCTCTCCACAATCTTTTAAATAATCTCGACTATTCATTTTCACTCTCTACTTGCAAATTTACAGCCCTAGAAATTTCTCCTACTCAACTTTACCCAGCTCAAATCATTCTCATTCAACTTCCAAATGGCCTTCAACCCTCAGCACAACCAAGTTGCACTTCTTGATTCATCAAGAGATGCTAACTTCTCAGATATCATCTCCTTTCTAACCCAATCTTCCTACTACACCGCTCTGACTGTTAACCCAACAATTTACTCAAACCATATGTCTGAATTTTGGGCAAATGATCAGATTGAAACCCTAAACGGGGTTCGTGTCATTCGATCGAGCATCTGTGGCCAGGAGTTGGTCATTTCTGAACAGCTCATCAGGGAGCATTTAGAGCTTCATGATGAGGGCGCTCCAACGGAATTTCCCAAAGCAGACTTGGACGATTCTTATCTCCAAATGGGATATGGAGGAGACGATAGCAGGTCAACTGTCTACAAATTAACTTCTCGTACAAATGGAAGTTCCTGCTACACGTGGTCCTTCACTGCTTGTCGAATAAATCCGGGGGATGGGATCAAATCCCATATGAACTTGGGTGCCTTGTTCATGGGTTGGTAAAACGCCTCCGCTTCAACTATTCAAGATTTGTGTGACTAACCTCATGGGAAATCTTCAGAAGGACACATTCTTCATGTATCCCAGGTTTCTCCAGCATATAATCAACTATGAGCTAGACCAGAGCACGCTTGTCTGTGCAGCTGCTCTGACTGCTCCTCAGATGAGGCCGACCATCTTCAAGACTTTGAAGAGAGTGTCCACCAACTTCACAGGAAGAGATACTGCACTTCTTCCAGGTATGACTGAGCCAACGGCTCCTGGTGACATCCCTGTTAACCCCACAGGTGATGAACCCACACCAGCAACTACCCCCACTATGCCAACACTACCTTCTCCACCCATCACCATCACTTATTTGAGACGCCCCAAACGAACCCTTGTTCAATCTACTCTGATTGAACAAGCCCCTCCCGTTCAATCCAAAAAGACTCGAGTGGAAACATGGGCTCCCACTCAGTCAGAGGTTTCTCCATCCTTCTCTTTTGACCTTAATTTGGGTCTTGAGTCTCCTCAGTCTCAAACCCATGAGCCCACAACCCAAACTAAAAGCCCTCAGGATGAGTTCTTATACTCTCCTGAGCAGCCAACAAGGGACAACCCCACCAGAGGCTCAATGCCTGTAGACATTGACCAAAGTCCCGGGTCAGTAGGTTTACCCATCCTATCTTTCACTGACCTTTTATTTAAAATTGATGAAGAGATAACATCTCTCCATGGCAATGAAGTTGATCTACAACACCCTCTCCAAGATCAACAGAGCCCGGAGAAATCCATTATCTCTAGCCCCCATCAGCAACCAACTGAGGTGAGTCCCACTGATGTGGAGGGACTCATATAGATTCAGCTGCCACTACAGAAGGTGCCTCAATAGACCTTGTGGACAATGGTAACATTTCTCAGGCTGAATCTACGACAACCGAGCCCTTTGATGACTCTGAAAGAGACATCATTGAGCATGGGAAACCAGGGTGCCAAAAAACCACATCTGGTAGTGAGGCTGAACACACTAGGTATGTTACCTTATCTCCACCTGATTCTTCGAAAAAAGATGAGGGAAGCATGCAACTCCTCATTCAAGATCTTCTTTCTAAAGTCTCAAACCTGGAATCTCAGGTTAGGACTTTAGAGGCAAGATCTGCCACTCAGTAACTTGAGATTGACAATCTCAAGGCTCAACTAGCTGAGAAACAGACAGAGAGGTCTATTAGGCATGTACCTAATCAGGTCTCCCTGACTTCCTCCTCCAGCTCATCTAGCTCTCAAGATGATGCTACCAAAAAGGGAGAGAATGTTCAAAGACAAACACACAAGGAACCACAAAGCCGGCCTTCCACTTCAATATCTTCCTCTCCCATCATCTCTACGCCTGAAACATCTCAAGTCACTCTTCAGATTGATCCAAGGATGCTCAATGATCTCTACAGACTCTTCACCAAGTTTCTGTTAAGATCTTCCTTTGAGCAGCCAAGTCATGATGCTGCAATGATCTACTTTGGAGCAGAAGAACTTTAAAGGCTGACTGCACATTCTACCACTGTGGAAGAAGTTGGTCAACCTAAGGTCCTCATGAAACCTAATATTCAATTCGAAGGGGAAATGGGAACTGATGGCCCAGCAACTGAAACAGTTGGGACAGAATATGCATCTTCTTTAACTTCCGAAGCTGAAGTTAAAGCCTCGGAAGAACAAGCTGAATCTTCCGAAGCTGAAATGAAAGCTGCGGAAGGACTGTTTAAAATGTCCGAAGGACTGTTTGATTGATTACTATTTTATTTTTAGTTGCACTGGATTTTTAGAGTAACTATGTTAACTTTTTTGACCAATGTAAATCATAATATTGTGTAAAAAGTCAAAAGTTGTCGCACACATTTGTATCGTTTATGATAATTTCGGCGTTAATACATCATTGTTTCTTTCGGGCTACAATGCTAAGATAGATTATTAACACCCATACCTATCTGTTGGTACGCTACTAACGTTGCACAGTTTGAGAAAATTAGTTTTTTAGGAGAAACTTTTAGTGAATAATCAGTTACTCGAAAGACTATATTTAAAATATTCATTTCTCATTTGAACAACTAGTAGAACTCCGAGTGTTATAAATCAAACCTAATGATCAAAATCGTAATATAAACAAACCAAATCACACGCAAATTATAAGTGTAACTATATCAAAACGTAAACCATGAAACACTAATGTAACAACAAATACAGAAAATAAATAGAAAAGTAAAAGGACACAAATATCACAACATAATTCATCTTAATAGCAAACTCCCGATTTTCTTCAACCCTTTTCTCCCACTCCATCCTCTCTCTCCTCATCTCCTTAAACTCGTTATAAATCCTCCACCTCTCCTTATCAATTAACACCTTCCTCCTCACCTTATTCTCTTCCAAAAGTGCTCCTCTCATAATTACCAAAAACTCCCTCCCACTCAAACACCTACTATTCAAATCATGCAATTTCATTATCACCTCCTTCACGTACAACCCCACCCCACCATCACCCACCCCCAACACCAACTGTATCTTACACTGCACCGCCTCATACGGGTCGGATCCCGCCAAAACGGTAACGAACCCGATAACCGTTTCGTTGCTCGTCCAATCCTGCCGTACACTAACCGGTTTAATGCTTGATAAATTGCACGCCCGGTTCCGGTTCGGGTCGATTACGATCCAGCTCAGCGTAACGGATTCCTTTAAATGTAATAATGTTTGTTTGCTGGCTCCGGCGATCTCATCGACCTCCAAATTGATGAACGGATTACGGGTCGGGTCGTTTTGCAACTCGATCCGCATTCCGGATGTCAAGAAGTCGATGGTGGGGTGTGTTAATTGGGCTTTGGAGTACACACATTCGTTTTGGTGGCGTACGTCGACGGCGGAGATGAACTCCGACAGCCGTGGATGGGTGTCGGTGTCGGTGTACGGATCGCAGGGCGGACAGTGTGGTGGTTTGGTGGTGGGGGAGGAGGAGGGGCGGCGGGTGCGGTGGTTGAGGGCGGCGAAGAGTGTGGGGAAGGAGTCTTTGAAGAAGGAGCGGTGGCCGGAGGGGAAGGCGGAGATAACGTCACGGAGGCGTGGGTGGGTGGTAGAGGGCCAGGTGGAGCTGCAGATGTGGGACCAGAGGGAGTCGTCGGAGCAGAGGGTGTGGAGGTGGGAGGAGACGGTGGCGGTGGCGGAGAGCGATGGGCCGTCCAGTCGGGGTAGGATGTGTGTTTGAATGATGTCCGGTGGGAGATCGGTGAGACTGGTGGCGGTGGCGGTGGCGGCGGCGGCGGCGGCGGCGGCGGTGGTGGTGGTGGTGGTGGTGGTGGTGGTGGTGGTGGTGGTGGTGGACATAGTGATTGTGGGATGAGTGAATTGTTGTTTTTGGGGAGGTGCTGGTGAGGGGATCTTATTATTGGAAGAGGAAGTGTATAATGTTTGTTATTATTTTAATGGATTTATAAGTATTAAGGTGGCATACGTAATCTCTTCTAGAACACAGAAAAGTTCTTCAAATATAGTATTGTTTTCGAAAACTTTTGATTTTGATTTCACATGGGTTACAATTATATTTTAAAATAATATAACACTAAACTATAACATGGTTTACTTTTTGTTTTAACGCTGCCTACCATTTCCCTCATGTCAATAGTCTTGTCATTTTCCTCGAGGTACGTGACATGAGTTTCCACGCTTACTAGTGTACATTTTGTTGTTATTGTCTTGCTCGTTGAAAACTAAAAGCGAAGCGAAAACTAGTTCCAATAATAATAATATTGGAAACGATGTTTTTCCGCTCTTGATCGATTCGATTCGTCGCAACACTGTGATGATAATGTTTTTGAAATAGACTACAATACTATAAAACAATAGATTTGAATACAAATCTGATTTTTTTAAAAACATTTATATCAGAGCATCAATAAATAGCATTTAAAAGAACTACACATAACTATTTAGAAAAATAAAGTTAACAAATGGTAAAAAAAATTACCAAACGGAAATTATCATAGAAAAATAAACTTATTATAAGATAGAATGGTTTTAAAGTGTGACTTATATATATTTGACAAATAATAAAAATACAAAACGGTATAAAATAATTAATACTAAATAAACTTTTATGAAAAAAAAATATTTAGGGGTTGTTTGGTAGCCTCTAATAGTTCCATTAACAGGTTACTTCTGAATGGTTAAGTAATGTATGTGTTTGTTTCAAAAAACACATCTGAATGGTTTCATTCAGCACTGAGTGATTAAGTGATAGGGAGATGCTGAATGAAAATCTTTACACAAATACCCTTCACAAACAAAACAAAAAAAAACATCGATACCCACCCTTCCCTCCCACCCGACCTGCGTACAGGTTTTCTACCTCCATCGGCCGCCGCTCCACCGTCACCGCCACCCACGTCGCTGTCACCCTGAGTCGTCGCTCCACCGGCGCCGCCACCCCGTCGCCATTGCCCCGCGGCCGTGGCTCCACCACTGCCCGTTGCAACCTGCTCTTTTCAAGGTAAGATTCGATCTCGTTTTATCTTGATTTCTTTAAAGATTTACGCTACAACACTTTATTTCTACATGTTTCATCATCTATTTGATTACCATCATGTTTACATACATAATTTCATGGATTTGATTTTTAGGGTTTGTATAAGTTAAAAAAAAATGGGGTTTTTATGAAATTGGGTTTTGTTTTATTGTTTGAAGAATTTGTGTGAATGTTAGTAGTTTGTGCAAGTTGGTATAACTATTTAATTGGAGAATATGGATTGACTGAATAGTTCATAGTTTATGAAATTGGGTTTTGTTTAATTGTTTGAAGAATTTGTGTAAGTTTATGGATGTTGGTAGTTCGTGCAAGTTGGTATAACTATTTAATTGAAGAATATGGATTGATTCAATAGTTCATAGTTTATGAAATTGGGTTTTGTTTCATTGTTTGAAGAATTTGTGTGAATGTTAGTAGATTGTGCAAGTTGGTATAACTATTTTATTGAAGAATATGGATTGATTTAATAGTTCATAGTTTATGAAATTGGGTTTTGTTTGATTGTTTGAAGAGTTTGTGCAAGTTTGTGGATGTTGGTAGTTTGTGCAAGTTGGTATAACTATTTAATTGAAGAATATGGTTTGATTTAATAGTTTATAGTTTATGAAATTGGATGGTGTTTGATTGTTTAAAGAATGTGTGCAAGTTTGTGTATGTTGGTAGTTTGTGTAAGTTGGTATAACCATTTTAGTTAAAGAATTTTGTTTGATTGTTTGAAGTTGGTATAACCATTTAATTGAATAAGTTATGTTTATTAAAGTTTGTCATAATCCTAGTTTTTAAGAAATTTTCTTCTTGTATATTTGTATTATTTGAAGAAAATGGCTCAAAAAGGATTAGGGTTAACTGGAAGCAAGATGGGGTTGAAAAAACTTTTCTAGAAACATATGTCCATGAATTGACTCTTCATGGATGTGTGGGAAGCAGTCTTAAGCAACTTTCTTCGAAGAATGTAGCAGAAAAATTGAAAACAGAATACAATTATATTTGGATTTTAATATGTTGTATTTGAATTTTAATATGTTGTATTTTGATTTTATCATGTTGTATTTGGAATAATTTTTATGATATTTATAAATATTTATCATTCAGTGTATTCATTCATATATATAACGAAACAAATACATTTTATTAAACACAAAATAGTTCAGAGGGGTAAAATAGTCATTTTACACATAATGGTTCAGATGCAACCAAACATTCACTTATTGGTTCGGCACTTAACCATTCAGACCTCTTAATTATTCAAAGCTCTTAATCATTCAGTATTTAATGATTCAGATACAACCAAACAACCTCTTAGTGGCAATTCTAAAAAGTGGAAAGGATGCAATTCTAGAAAGCGGAAAGGATCATAACTTCACTATACCTACTCTTCCAATTTAAAAATATATAAATTTCTATTGCCATAAGTAATCATAAAAATTGAATATGAACCAACAATCAATTATTTTGTAAAATTTAATACTAATAAACCTTAACAAAATATGGCATGTGTCATTCTTTTATTCTCTTTTATTATTGTTTTTCCGCTTAAATGCATATAACCAATTTATCTATTTACATGGATCTTTAGACTTTGTTTTTAAATGTGAGGCAACCGTAATTTGCAAATCTCCACCTCTCACA
Organism: Flaveria trinervia; assembly: GCA_025506515.1. Taxonomy (NCBI): domain Eukaryota; kingdom Viridiplantae; phylum Streptophyta; class Magnoliopsida; order Asterales; family Asteraceae; genus Flaveria; species Flaveria trinervia. The sequence continues at coordinate 33,740,349 of CM046456.1, forward strand.
GTTTCACTCTTTATGAAAACTCTAAAATTGATCTTCACTTTAGCTTCATCAACGATGGAATTTATTAGAATCGCCAATGAAACTACTCCATGGCGTATGTATCCTCTTTTGCCTCACTTTAATATGTATAAACACACAAATCAAGAATCATGAAGAGGGTTTTAATTAGTTGCAGGGTTAGTTGTTGAAACTGAGCATTTGAAAGAAGTTTTCATAGTTTATGTAATCTTCTTGAATTTTATTTGAAAATAGGATTTTTCTGAACGTGATGTTGACAAAGGGGGAAATTCTCGGTGGGTGTTGACAGTAAGGGTACCCGTCCCTAGCAGGGGCGGGTTCTTCAACTCAAAAATGGTCTAATGTCCAGGTTGATGTGAAGGTTGATGTGATGTGGCTGCAGGAGGACAAACCACGCCCTTGGGAAGGGCAGGTTCTCCATAAAACATGGTCCATTCGATCTGCTTACCACTTAGATCTAATGACTGAAAAAGAGGCAGAAGAACCCACCCATGGTTGGAGCGGCTTCTGATTATTTTAACCGGATGCCTTTGTTTCTGCAACACAATAAATTCTAACCTAACCACATTTATTTCTTTCACCAGCCCCCTTATTTATTTGCGTCATTTCTCACAATTCGTTTAAAAAATCATCAACAAATAGTCCAATTTCTTACTATTTTTAAACTGAATCTTTTAGAATTTCATATTTCATTTCAAAAATAAAAAATAAGCTGGAGAATTACACCAGGTCCACTAAATAACGATTTTTTATTTCTAGGTGGTCAACATAGAGTTGATTATTATTTTCGGGATCCAGAAAGCGAAGAAGGAATTTTACGTGTTAGACGAGGTGATAACGCTTTTTGGGATTACATTGATGAAGTGCCTATCCGGGAAAATATTACGAGATATATAAGGTTGGCTGGTTTTGCGGGTGTGATCGAGTGTGGTTATCGCAAACTTGATTGTGCTCTTATCTCAGCTTTGGTGGAGAGATGGAGGCCGGAGACACACACATTTCATTTACTGGTTGGAGAAACCACAGTAACCCTTCAAAATGTACAAGTTTTATGGGGTTTTCCGGTTGAAGTTGATGTTGTTTCTGGCACTGATTACGCTATGAGTACATCTGAAATTATAATGAGATTTGAGTATTTAACCGGTTGCACACTCGCTTCAAGCGCTGTAAGTGGTTATAAGTTAAACCTAAGGTTATTTTAAATGAAATAATAAAACCATTCCCTAATAATGCCACTGGTTTTCAGTGCATTCAACGAGCTAGATTAATTTTAATTTTTATGATTGGTGGCACTTTATTCGTGATACTTCTAGCAACTAGATGCACATAATTATTTAAGTCATATTGAAAACTCAAATAATTGTGATAGACTTAGTTAGAGAAGTGCAGTTTTAGTATCTTTGTATAAACAGTTATGTAAGACAACAAGTGTCACAAATTGAGAGGTTAGTGGACCTTTATTCTTGTTGCAATTATGGGCATGGGAAAGATTACATTATGGGCATGGGAAAGATATCTTCTATGTGTCCACAGAATATGAGATCTATTGCTTTCAGATTAACATATGATACATGGTATGTTAAAAAAAACTTATGTATTGACTATTTTTTTGTAATCTTATATTTTTCTAGTTAACCTGGTATATTTGAAAACTTCATTAGAGATGGAATGGTGAACTTAGTTATGTAAACACCACTCCGCACTATTTGAGTGCGTATCGATCTCAACTGCATTCATTAAGCGAGGTCACGGTATTAATGTTAATCTGATATTATTATGTATATATTAACATTGTGGAAACATATTAATCATATTTAATTGAAGGCCTTATGATAATATTATCCACTTTCTATCTTATATATGCACAAGTAGACATCAAAGCTGGAGAAGTGACATATACTTTATATGTTGGGAAGTTGTTGAAACTCACATTGCAAGTAGGGTTTTAAAACAGTTGGAATGTTTAAACCAATCCCTACAAGTGTGTCACTAACCCAAGAGCAACACACAAATCTACATTTGATTGCTCGTAAAGGTGGTAGAAATAAAAACTGGTTACATTATCATAATAACTTTGTTCAAACATGGTCGTCTTAGCTTAATTCAGTTGCTAATGAAGCATACATTGATTCGCTAATTGTTTTTGAAGCATACATGAGGTGGTATTTAGAGCGTACTGTTGTGGATACAACAAACCCGGCTCATCAAGACACGAACCCTCATGGCTTCTAAAATGATGGATAAAGATTGAGAATGATGGTATTATTTATTATTATTATTATTAGTATTATTATTGTTGTTGTTATTGTTGTTGTTGTTGTTATTGTTGTTATTATTATTTTTTAAAAGTAATCTGTCATAATATTATTTATAGATGGATGAGATATCAAAGACCAGGGGATGAAACGAGGAGGAATATGACGAGTCGTTATATGGATTTTGCACATGCAAACCATATAAGTTATCTACCAACACATGTGACACAGAATGTTGATGATACTCAACTTCATCATGTCACACAACGTTTACCCAGAAGGGGTAGAGGACGAGGGCAGGTTGGTAGATAGGTTGTTGATGATAATGTTGTGCACAGAATATGACAAAACAAAGGGATTTCACGGAACAACAGTTCGACTCCCACTTTGTAAGCCAAATAGGCAACCAAGATTTTTTATAGTGGTACCTCAAGTACTCAGTTTCCACATTTTAGTTAAATAGGGACCCAGAATTTCGTAGAAGGAGGCCCGTCAAATGCTTATCAAAGCCCTAATACTAGTATTTAACAATAATTTTACCATTCTTCCTCGTTACCTTATTACCCTCAATTTCAAGATATAGCTCAATCTGTTAATTGGCTTTTTAATCCATCTCCTTGCTCGTTCGACTTACATGATGAAGCAATAAACGATAATGATACCACTCGTTAGATGTTATTTCTTTATATTTTTAGTGATGTATTTTACCTTTTTAATTATGTAATTTTTTATCTATTAATTATATAATGCAATTTTATTATAAAATACAAACATACACCCTTAGCTCTCTCTATTTTCTCTCCATTAACCTTATACTTATAGTTCTAGTCACTTATTCTTATGTCAGAGGGTTGTTACAAGTATATTTCCCCCTCTGTGATGACTTAACCGGTGTTACAAGTTATTTCTCTAACGGGATCGAGGTGATTACATGAAATTTGGGGATGAATAAAAGGCAAACTTAAATTTAAAATGGAGTGAATCTAAGGGTGATAGTTTGAAGCCAATTCCTAAACTATGTAGTTTTGGGTTTATTTGAACCAAGATTGAAACAGTATTGTAGATATTAATGAAGAGGCTGATGCAACCTAAACATCCAGTGTCTATCCTGCATGCTACACAAGTGCATTGAAGAAGAATGCTTAGGAAGTTTCACACATACAACAGAAATATTCTATGTGTGAAATCTTCCGAAGCCAAGACCAATATCTTCCGAAGCCAAATATGAAGTCTTTTGAAGCCTTAGAGACAAAGTCTTCCAAAGCTTCAACTCATGAAGATAGATTTCTTCCAAAGACTTTTAACACATGCTTTATCTGATGTACTTTTCCATAAAGCTGGACACCTTTCCGCTGCACCTCTGTAAGGTCACCAACTTACATGAGTTGGTGAAAAGGTCCATGCTTTTGGTAACTGTACATTGAGGTCTTGAGTCTATACCTTTCTTCTTCATGTACTTTATCCTTTTTGTAATAGATAAGGATGTGAGCTATGGCATGTCATAGTCACTAGTCCAAAGGCAATCTGCCTTTTGACTCTACAATTGATTTTGTTTTGTGTCTAGTCAATTGTGTCCAGCTGGCTTTTAAAGTATAACTTTGTCAAACAGCTTGGGTACAATCTTTTGAGTGTATCTCAATTTTGTGATTAGAGTCATAACATGCTCTTCACTGAGCATGAGTGCATTGTTCTCAAGCCTGGTGTGGTCATTCCTCATGAGCATATCCTGCTTAGAGCCCCCAGGAAAGGGAACACGTACAAGATAGATTTGCAAGAAACATCTCCCTCTGGAGAAGTTTTATACTTTCTGTCTAAAGAAAATAGTGATGAGTCTTTCCTATGGCATAAAAGAATGTGCCATGTAAACTTTAAGAACATGAATATATTAATTAAAAATGATTTGGTAACTTGAATACCAAAGAAAGAGTTTACAAGTGATGACCACTGTGTTGCATGCCTAAAAGGGAAGCAACATAAGGTATCTCACAAGCCTAAGGAAAGGAACTCCAACACTACACCCCTACACTTGTTACATATAGATCTCTTTGGCCCCACCAGTGTAATAAGTTTAGGAAGGACCTCTTATTGTTTAGTGATCACAGATGACTTTACAAGATTCACTTGGGTTTCTTCCTTAGAACTAAGGATGAGACTCCTGAGATTCTAAAGAATTTCATCTTAAAGATTGAGAATCAATCTTATCACACGGTCAAGTCATAAGATGTGATCAAGGAACTGAATTTAAGAACCAAATCTTTGATACATTCTGTGATGAAGAGGATATTACAAGACAATATAGTGCTCCCAATACTCCTCAGCAGAATGGTGTTGCTGAGAGGAGAAACATGACACTGATTGAAGCTGCAAGAACCATGTTGTCTGACTCTAAGCTGCCCATCACCTTCTGGGCAGAGGCAATCAACACTGCCTGCTATGTGCAGAACAGAGTTTTAGTAGTTAAGACTCATGGCAAGATTCCTTTTGAACTTTGGCACAAGAGGAAACCTTTCATTGGTTTTCTCCGGTCATTTGGTTGTCCTTGCACCATCTTGAATACCAAAGATCAAATTGCCAAGTTTGCTGAGAAATCAGATGATGGACACTTTATTGGATACTCTTCTCAAGCTAAGGCTTATATAGTATACAATCTTAGAACTAGAGTTGTTGAGGAGTCAGCCAATGTGACTTTCAATGAACACACACCCTGTGTTGCTGGTTCTGGTCCGGATTGGTTATTTGATCTTGACTTAGTTACCAACTGTTTTAACAAATCTTGTGAGAATATTTCAGGATCTGCAGAAAATTTAAATACAAGTGATTCTAATCCAAGATTTGAGCTAAGAAGACCTTTAAGTCATACATCTTCAGCTCCAGTTGGAACTACTTCTGCAAATGAGGTTTCTGTCAGCACTACAATGACAAACTCAGCTAATACATCTAGGGTGCCTTCAAATTCCAGCTTAGAGGCTCCACAATCAGATAAGAACACCTCAATTGTAGAAGACAACAATGGTGGTGGTGACAGTGACCAAGATTTTCTTGATGCCACTAACCACACCATAGATGAGAACATCAATGATGTCACACACTACTTGGATCAAGTCTCTCTTGAAAAGTGTGCTGATGTGGTGGGAGAAACATCCATGCCAGATTTAAATTTCTCTAATTTAGTTCTTTCTCAACAAGTCTCACCCCACCACAAACATCATTGGAGATGTTATCTCAGGGGTAAGAACAAGAGGACAAACCCATGAAGCAAATGTTTGTCTTCACTCTTGTTTCTTATCCCAGATAGAGTCAAAGAAAGTTGATGAGGCTCTAAAGGATGGAAGTTGGGTTGAAGCTATGCAATTAGAGCTGCTTCAATTCAAAAGGCAGAAAGTTTGGAACCTTTGTCCTCTTCCTTATGGAAAGACTACCATTGGAACCAAATGGGTGTTTAGGAACAAGAAAGATGATAGAGGCATCATCATCAAGAATAGAGCTAGACTAGTTGTTTAAGGATACACACAAGAAGAAGGGATTGACTACACTGATGTCTTTGCTCCAGTAGTAAGATTAGAAGTTGTTAGGATATTCCTGGCATTTGCTACATCCAAGAACTTCAAGGTCTTTCTGCTTGATGTGAAGTGTGCCTTTTTGTATGGAGTGATTGATGAAGAGGTATGTGTCAGACAGCCACCTGGTTTTGTAGACCCTGATCATCCTGATTATGTCTGCAAGCTTGACAAAGCTCTCTATGGGCTGCATCAGGCACCCAGGAAATGGTATGAGACACTATCTGAATATATTTGTAAACATGGATATAGGAGAGGTACTATAGATGGAACTCTCTTCATCAAAGGACGGGGAAATGACATATTGCTAGTTCAAGTGTATGTGGATGACATCATCTTTGGTTCAACTAATCCAAAGCTCTGCAAAGACTTTGAGAAGCTGATGAAAGACAGATTTGAAATGAGTGCAATAGGGGAACTCGATTTCTTTCTGGGAATTCAAGTGAAGCAAGTTGAAGATGGCATCTTCATAAGTCAATCAAAGTATGTTCAGGACATACTCAAGAGATTCAACATGACTGATTGTAAGATTGCTAAGACACCCATAGCTAGAAACCACTCCCTTGGACCTGATCTTGAGGGGGAGTGCGTAGATAAGCACTTATACAGGGCTATGATTGGGTTTCTTATGTATCTTACTGCAAGTAGGCCTGATATCATGTTTGCTACATGCATCTGTGCAATATATCAAGCTAACCCTAAGATGTCTCACCTTATCACTATCAGGAGGATTCTAAGATACCTCAAAGGTGCATCAACACTTGGTTTATGGTACCCTAAGAATCCTGACTTCAATCTGTATGCCTATACAGATAATGATTATGGTGGTTGCAACATGACTGCAAAATCTACATCTGGGGGATGTTATTTCCTTGGTGGAAGGGTTGTCTCATGGCAACGCAAGAAACAATCATGTGTCTCTGCATCAACTGTTGAAGCTGAATACATTGCTGCTGCAAGCTACTGTGCTCAAGTGCTTTGGATTCAAAATCAAATGCTGGACTATGGGTTAAACTTCAAGGAGACTCCCATTCACATAGACAACAATAGTGCTATTTCAATCACAAAGAACCATGTGCAGCACTCAAGGACAAAGCACATCAATATCAGGTATCATTTAATAAGAGATAACTATGAAAAGGGATTAATTAAACTAGTCAAAGTTCACACAGATGAATTATATGCTGATCTGTTTACAAAGGCTTTTGATGAACAAAGATTTAAATATCTTATATCAACTATGGGATGATTAACTTTGAATAGTTTTTTCTTAAAACTAATTCTTATTATTTCTTAAAATATGTGGGTCCTAAGTTGTCTAGTTCATCACTTTCATAAGCTCATGTTTTCTTTGGATGAAAATTTCTTTTTGAAGACTTTCCTTAGATTTTTGAAAATTTCTGATATTTCGGAAGTTATGATTTTAACTTCGGAAGTAAATCATACTATAAAAATAAATAACTGTCTAAGAAATTTACCTTCGGAAGAGTTCTCAGATCTATCTTCCGAAGCTTAAATACTTGTCTCAGACAATTACTTTTTTCAAGGACCATTTACTTCCGAAGCAAAATTAACTCTCGGAAGCTTTGTTGTTTTATATACAAAGCACTCAAGTTTTAATTTCTCTTCCGAAGCAAAATTCTCAAAACTCTCAGGAAATTTTTCCGAAGTTATTTTAGCTTCGGAAGCCTTTTTAATTAAAACTTCCAAAGATAATTAACTTTCGAAAGCTTTTTAACTTCCAAGAAAACTACTTTTTGAGCAAAAGTAAACTACTTTTTCAAAGGTGGGACCGACATCCGAATTTCAAAGTTTATCCTCTTTCATTAAGCTTTATCTGAAATCCCTTCACATAAAACCCAACGACTTCCCCCTCTTTCTATTATTTGTTCTTCCTCCAAACCTAAAACCCTAAATTTCTCTCTGAAATTTCTTTCTTCCTTCTTTCTTCATCTTAAGCTACCTCAAAATGGCCAACCTTACTCACAGAAATGATCCAAACTTTACCATGCAGCTACACAGGCAACACAATCAGGTTGCTCTGTTAAGCTCTGAGAAAGATCCTCATTCTCAAAGGTTTGTCGTTTCTTAGCTTTATCAAACTACTTCACCTCCCTAACCATTTATCCTCCTCTCTATGAGGATCAATGCTTGATTTCTGGAAGACCTGCCAAGAGGTCATTATGGACGGGGAGAAGGCACTGTCTGCCACAATGCAGGGGAGAACAATCTTCATCACTCCAGCCATCATCAATAGGCATCTTCAGCTGGATGATGAAGAAGGTGACGTGTTCTTCCCAAACGAAGCTAACAATCATTCCTTTGAGTAGATGGGATATGAGGGAGATTTCTCTGTAAAGACCTTTAGGAAAGGGAAGGTCTCATCCCAATGGAGATTCCTTCTCCATGTGGTCATCCACAGCTTATGAAACAAGCAAGGTGGATGGAACCAGATTCTTGAGGATCTCTCCTTCATAATCCATGGAATGGTTTAGGGGGTCAAATTCAGGTATTCCCAGCTTGTTTATACCATTTTACTTGCTAATTCAGACTCCTTAGAATATTACATGTTTCCTAGATATGTCCGATACATTCTTAACTATGAACTGGGCTCGTAGTTGAGGGAGACAGGTAACATTCTTAAATTGGGAGAGATAAAGCCCGGCATCTTTAAAATAGTGAGAAAGCCCACTGTTGGCTTCTCTGGAGTAGAAACAGCCCTTGTCCCAAAAATGTTAGAGCTCATTGCTCAAGGTGACAACCTAGCAGCACAAGCTAGTGTTGAGCCCACACCTACTACCTCCCAACCACCCACACAGCCTCAAATCACCATCACTTACCAAAGAAAATCCAAACGAACCCCTTCTCAGACTATTCAGTCTGTGGAGGCCCCCATATACTCACTCATACAGGAAGAAGTGGACACTGGAGCTCCCACTTCTCCTGACGAACAGATCACTCCCATCTCTCTAAGAATCAGTGCTGAGGTTCCTCATGCTTGCCTGATGAGCTCATTAGCCCAACTGCCTTAAGCCATCATTCTAAGTCACTCTAGTGATCAACCTTCAGGGGACAGTTACCATCCCCAGCCTATAGATATCAACCAACCAATTCCCAACCTTGATTTTTATACTGATGAGATCTAGGTTTCAGCGAGTATAATGAGTCTCTCTTCTTTAACCTACTCAAAGAGAGATGAATGCTCCTGAGTCTCCAATATCTATCCTACATCAGTCACTACAACTGAGGTGGACACCTCTAAACCTGTTCATGATGTCCATATGGAAGAGGCTCTCTGTTGGACCAAAAGAACCAATGAGCCAAGATCAGAAAATCTCTAAGTCCCACACGGTATCACAACAACTGCTGAAAGACTCATCAGTAGTTTGACAAGTGCTGAAGACTTCAACAGCTGAAGATCAAGTGCTGAAGACCTTAACAGCTGAAGAACCAAAGTGCTGAAGTACAACAGCTGAAGAACACAAGTGCTGAAGCTGAAAGACCAAGTACTGAAGTACAACAGCTGAAGAGTTCACAAGTGCTGAAGATCAACAACTGATGTACAAAGTCTGAAGACAAAGACTGAAGACATCAGCTGATGATATCTACTGAAGTCATCAGCTGATGAAACGCCTGAAGGTCAAAGTCTGAAGACCAAGTACTGAAGCCTCAGTAGTTTGTCACAACTGCTGAAGAGTACTTCTTCAGTAGTTGTGATATCAGTAGTTTTATGTTTTATGTTTCAGTAGTTTTGTAAAACGACTGAAGAGCTTGTTCTTCAGTCGTTGTAGTTTCAGTAGTTTTATTTTTGTACTAACCTGCTGATATGTTCTCAGTAGTTGTGAACATTTCAGTAGTTTGTTAAGAATTAGTTATTTCTGTATGGATCTGCCAGTTGTCACTTTCCGTGATAACAGCAGTGACTGTTGCACTCTATATAAGGAGTGACAACCTATTGTAATAATGAGCGATTTGAGCAATTGAATGGAATGATTGATTGATTCGATTAGAAATATTCTACATCTATAAACATTCCGTGAAATCAGAAATTCATATTCTCTCCCTATAACCGTATGCGATCTTAATGCTCACATATTGTTTGCTTGCTACAATCTGTCTAATTCGTGTGTGTATTCCGCTGCTTTACATTCTGATACATCAAACTTGTGATCACTGATCCTGTCAAATGGTATCAGAGCAGGTTAATCATTGATCGATCTAATAATTGATCATTGAAACTGCTATTCAAGATCCAAGTTTGATTGAATTAGCTTTTGTTTTTGCAAGAAACGGTTATAGAGATTGAATTTTTCTGTATTTCTGCTCATTCATCCTGAGATCTTTTCTTGGTTCTCATTGAGTTTGTTGTGGTTTGTCTAAAACTTCTTTGAACTAAACTGTTTTGAACTGAAAATGACCACTCCCTCCAATGATCCTCACAATACTGGTTCCTCAACCAAGCCTCCTATGCTGGTTAGGAATGATATAACATATGGCAAAGACGTATGCTCCATCACCTGTCTGTTAACAGCGCAGGGTGTTGGACATCTGTGGTACATGGTCCACACAAGCCTATGGTGAATAACCGAAACCAATCAAATGGTTCCGAAGAGGGGGAGCAATACTCAGATGAGGATAAAAGTTGCTTGAGATGATGCAAAAGCCCATGGAATTCTGGCCATGGCTTTGCCCAATGAAATCTATTCTGGGCTAATGCATCATGAAACTGCCCATGACCTCTGGATTGCTTTGAAAGAACAATTTGGAGGAACTGATGAGGTCTTGGCAAATAATAGAGAAATTCTTGCCCAACAATATGAGACATTCTCTCATAGAAAGGGTGAGACACTGACTCAACAATATGAGCGGTTTTCTTGTTGATCTCTGAACTAAAAATGGTCAAACTTGAATACACCAATATTCAATGAATAACAGATTTCTCAGATCACTGCCTGAGAGATGGACACATATACTATTGTCCTACGCTCCAGTGCAAGTTTGGACAAACTATCTCTCACCCAACTCCATGGGAAATTGCTCACTTTTGAGAGAGAGATAGAACAGAAGAGAAAGCTGTCTTCATCTGGAAAGCTCACTGAAGACTTTATTCAAGGCAACACTGCCTTGGTGGGTCATGAGTCAGAATATGCTTCATCTGAATGCCAGTATGATGAGCATATTAATTTCTCTTCGAGCACTTCTAATTCTGCATTTGTAAGTGTTGATGGTCAGTTTACTGGAGGTATAATGACAATTTAGTTTCATCATGGATGATCTCAAGGGGATTGCAGATGATGACTTAGAAGAGATGGATATTTTGAGCCAAATGGCCTTGATAAATATCAGATCTCAGAAGTTCTACAAAAGAACTGGAAGAAAATTCCCAGGACTCTCTGGCAAAACCAAAGTTGGTTTTGACAAGAGCAAGTTGAGGTGTCACAAATGCCAACGGCTTGGACACTTTGCAAGAGAGTGTAGATCAACTGGATCAAACTCTACTGCACCCTTTGTGACTTTTCCTGGCAACAGTCAACAAAACAGAGGGCAACATCCTGTCACATCTAGTCATCATCCTCAACAACAATCTCGGCATATTTTGTTTTCTCAGGTCAAATGCCATATCAGTACCCTTGTTATTACATGCCACAGTCAAACCAAGTTCAAGTTCCTATGACACCACAACCTCATGCATTACCAGAACCTCAGCCTTCCCTATCTCATCAACAACCTTCATCTCAACAACACAGCTTCTTCACCCCAGGAGTTGTTGACTGGAGCAGTTTACCAGATGACTTGTCTGGTCATGATCAACTGTTCTCAGGTGCTGGTCAACATGGTGGTGACAGTCCCTTTGGGAATCTAGCTCTTATGGCTTTGGAGTCTGCTGATACTTCATCCTCCAATGCCTCTACTCCTCAGGTATCACAGGTATCCTCTGAGGCAAAAGCCAAATTATGTTCTGAACAATGCATAGCAGCATTTGCTTCTATTAGAGAAGCAAATGTAGCTTTAATTATAAGAACATTGAGCTAGAACAAATAATTTCCAAAAATAAGCTGAGTTTGAGTTTGTGCTCAAAGATAAAAATGATGAGGTTTATAAACTGAATTGCAAAATAATTGATGATAAGGCTAGAGAAGATGTACTTCTAGAGAAGTACAAAGATCTCAAAGAAACCCTTGCAGTTACCCAGGTCGAGTGTGATAGATGGGTACAATCATGCAAAGGTTTTGAAATGCTTCTTAGTAAGCAATCTGCTTCAAATGTGAAGTTTGGAATTGGTTACAATCACACTGCTCCACCTACAGATTTTACCCCAAGAGCAGAGGTAGAATCTGATGGTGAGAGTGATAACCAATCCATCAAGTCATGTGATCTACCTTCTGATAGCACAATCAGAAGTAGCAGTCAGTATCAAGTCCTCTTTGAACCTATCAGCTGATGTGATGGTCCAAATGCTGATATTCACATGATCAATAAGTTGATCAACTCAGGAGTCAATCCTGAAAGTCCTGAAAGGACTGGAGAGCAGGATTCAACTCCTGAAGTTCAAACTTCAACTGCTGTCAGTACTGAAGAGAAGAAAACTGGCAGTAGAAAGAGTTTGAAGACTACTAAAGATGCTGTCAAGAAAGCACCCAATGCTTCCAAAGCATGAGAAGAACAAGTCTTCACCATCTTTAGTTGATGATCAACCTAAGATGAAGAAGAAACCATGTGAAGTATGTGGTTTGTTCAATCATCTTACAGATGATTGTTGGTACAAAAGAGGTTCCAAACTCAAACAAAAGGAAGAAATTAATGAGAAAATGGTAAAAATGAAAACTGAGTTTGAGACTACATTTGTATCAGCAACATCAAATCCTGTAACCCTTAAGTCCTTAAAGCAATCCAAAAAGGAAGGAGTTAAACATGACAGCTGAGGGTGCTCAAAAGAAGAAGGTGCAACATAGGACCTTATCTAACTCCACTAGCAATGTGTCTGATGAGCTGAAAGCTTTATCACAAAATCAGACACAACTGGTGATGATGGTACAACATCTGTTGGGTAGAGTTAACCAACTAGATTCTCCTATGTTGAAACCACAGAAAAGGAGGTCTAAGCCAAAGGACTCCTCTTCTGCACCATCTTCTTCCTCTCAGGCTGTTGTTACAAATAAACATGCTAGTTTACCATCTATTGATGAGACCAGGCCCAAAACCAAAAAGGTTTGGGTCTCTAAAACTAACTGACTGTTTATTATTGCAGGGTTCTTCAACATGCCAAAATAGCATCTGTATGTAGACAGTGGGGATCTATGCACATGACTGGAAACATCTCTCTTCTTCATGACTACTCTCAAGGAAAGAAGGGATTTGTCTCTTTTGGCAATGATGCTAGGGGTTACATCATCGGTAAGGGCTTTGTCTCCAATGGAGAAATCAAATTTGATGATGTTATCATGTGGAAAATCTCAAGTACAACCTCTTGAGTGTCAGTCAAATGTGTGATAAAGGCCATGTTGCCCTTTTCACAAGTCAAAACTGTAGGATTCTGTCATCCAAAGTTTTGCCCTTGATTGACAAGGTTTGGATGATCACACTCTCCTGAAAGCCAACAGGACAGGAAGAGTGTATGCCTTAGATCTCTCTAAGAATTGATCTCAAAGGCCATCCTTGCCTATTTTCCAAGGCCTCTTCTCAAGAATCTAATCTATGGCATAGAAGGCTGGGACATGTTAATTTCAAGAACATGAATCAGCTGATACACCATAGTTTAGTGAGGGGAATGCCTATGAAGGAGTTCAAGTGTGAAAACAACTGCACTGCTTGTTTGAAAGGAAAACAGCACAAGGTCTCATTTCCTCCTATTGAAGTGTCCAAGTCCACTGCCTGCTTGCAATTACTGCATATGGATCTATTTGGTCCTGTGAGAGTAATGAGCATGGCAAAGAAGAGATACTGTCTGGTAATTATGGATGATTACTCCAGATTTGTATGGACTTTCTTTCTACATTCAAAGGATGAGGCTGCTCAGAAGATTATCCACTTTGTGCTGTACATTGAGAAGCAGTATTCCCTCCTGTCAAGTGTATCAGAGTGATAATGGAACTGAGTTCAGAAATCATACACTTGATGACTTCTATCTCTCAAAGGGAATCAAAAGGCAGTTCAGCATTCCAAGGACTCCGGAACAAAATGGAGTAGTGGAGAGAAAGAACAGGACCCTCATTGAAGCTGCAAGGTCCATGCTGGCTGACTCAGGTTTACCATTGACCTTTTGGCTGAAGCTGTCAACACAGCTTGTTATGTGCAAAATAGAGTGTTAGTAAATCAGAGGTTGATGAAGACTCCATATGAAGTTCTCCATCATTTGGCTCCACTGATTTCATTTTTCAAAGCATTTGGGTGTCCCTGTTTTATTCTCAACACAAAGGATCAACTCCACAAATTTGATCCTAAGGTGGATGCAGGATACTTTGTTGGTTATTCATCTACTTGCAAAGCATACAGAGTCTTCAACTGCAGAACAAAGATGGTTGAAGAAACTCTACATGTTAAGTTTAATGAATCTCCAAAGGACAAGATTCCACAAAGTCCTGTGGAGTTATTTGATCTGGACATACGCAATATGTTCCTTATCAAACTCCTGCTGTTGCTCCTGTCAACAGTTCACCACCTGGTGGTACTGCTGATGATGATGATGATTGCAGTACTCACCTCTTCAGGTTTAGTGATCAGCTGCCTGAGTCAACTAGACCTGATGTTCCTGTAGCGCCAGTAGCACCATCCACAACAAGCTGATGAGATTTCTTCGAATTCAACTTCCTTTGAATTACCATCCACTGATTGTTTTCAAGGAATGATTCACCATCACCATCTTGCTGCTGAACCGGCTACAAACACTTGCACAGATCTCATTGTGTATCAAGATCTGAAGAATCACCCCATGTCTCAAATCATTGGTGATATCACTGCTGGAGTATCAACAAGAAGTCAATTGTCAATTTCTGCTTCTATGCTCTCTTCATCAGTCAGCAAGAGCCAAAGAATTATCACATTGCTTTAAAGGACAATGGATGGGTTGATGCCATGCAGCTTGAGCTTCTTCAGTTCAAGAAACAGCAAGTGTGGGAACTGGTTCCTCTACCTCCAGGTAAGTGTGCAATAGGCACTAAATGGGTGTTTAGGAACAAACTGATGAAAATGGGCTTATTGTTAAGAACAAGGCCAGACTGGTTGTTCAGGGGTTTGCACAAGAAAAGGTATTGATTATGATGAAACCTTTGCCCCTGTAGCCAACTGGAAGCAATTCGATTGTTTTTAGCTTATGCTGCTTATCAAAAACTTAAAGTCTTTCAAATGGATGTCAAAAGTGCATTTTTGTATGGAAAAGTTAAAGAAGAGGTTTATGTATGTCAACCTCCAGGCTTGAGGACAACAAACATCCTAATTGGGTGTATAAGCTTGATAAAGCTCTTTATGGGTTAAAACAAGCTCCCAGAGCCTGGTATGAGACATTATCAAACTTTCTTCTGGAAAACAATTCACTAGAGGCTCCATAGACAAGACTTTATTTATTAAGAAAGCTGGGCAGCATAATCACTTGTTCAAATTTATGTAGATGATATCATTTTTGCATCCTCTGATCCAAAGTTGTGTGATGCCTTTACAAAGTTGATGCAACAGAAGTTTGAAATGAGTGCCATGGGAGAATTACAGTTCTTTCTGGGTTGCAAATCAAACAAAAGGCTGATGGAATTTTTATTCATCAATCCAAATATACAAAATCTTTTGCAAAAGTTTGATTTACAAAACTGTAAGCCCTGTCTACTCCCATGAGCAGCACCACACAACTGGACTCAGATCAGAAAGGTAAAGTGGTTGATGAAACACTTTACAGATGTATGATTGGGTCCTTGATGTATTTAACAGCTTCTAGACCAGATATTATGTTTGCTACATGTGTTTGTGCTAGATTTCAGGCTGCACCTAAAGAGTCTCATCTGATTGCAGTCAAGAGGATCTTTAGATATCTGCAAGGCACTCCATCTCTAGGTTTATGTATTCTACCAACCATTCTGGTAAATTAGTTGCTTTTTCTGACAGTGACTATGCAGGGTGTAAGTTGACCAGGAAATCAACTTCTGGTGGATGCCAATTCCTAGGCAACTGCTTAATTTCTTGGCAGAGCAAGAAACAGACCTCAGTTGCTACATCCACTGCGGAAGCAGAGTACATTGCTGCTGCAAGCTGTACATCTCAGGTACTCTGGCTTCAAAACCAACTTTTGGATTATGGCATTACAGAGACTAAGACTCCATTGTTAATGGATAGTGCTTCAGCTCTTGCATTTCAAAAATCCAGTCCAGCACTCTAGGACCAAACATATAGAGATCAGACATCATTTTATAAGAGATTGTTTTGAAAAAGGTCTGATTGATCCTAAGTTTGTGCCCAGTGCTGATGAGCTTGCAGACATCTTTACTAAGCCTTGGATAGTTCAACTTTCCAAAACCTGGTGTTAAGGCTTGGTATGCTGCAGCTAGAATAGGTGACAACTACTGATGATCTCAGTAATTCATATGATGATCATGAGTGCCTGTCACGGTGTGGTGTTAGTCATCAGTAGTTTTAAACGACCGTTGACATGGTATTATCCTTTCAGACGTTGAAACAACTGAAGTCGCGGTGTTAGGCATCAGTAGTTTAGAAAACTACTGAAGACCGTGGTTTTGACTTCAGGTGATTGAAACAACTGAGGACATGGTTTGTCATCATAGTTATGAAACTACTGAAGACAGTGGTTTTTGTCATCAGCTGTTGTAAACAACTGAAGACTTGGTATTAGTCATCAGTAGTTATAAAAACTACTGAAGACGTGGTTTTGCTTCAGTTGTTTCAAATGAAACAGCAGTGGTACAAACTACTGAGGAGAAGTTCTCGTCAGCTTTTTCGTCAATTCTTAGCTTTTCAGCTGTTTCAAACTGTCCTCAACACATTCATCAGTCTTTATGGCTGATTTCAGTTGTTTCATAGGCATCAGTACTTATCTGTTTTTACTGATTTTAGTAGTTATGACTACATCAGTAGTTGTAACTACTTCATATTTAGAACAGATGAAGTACTTCATACTTTGAGAACTTTTAGCCTTCAGTAGTTATAAAAACTACTGAGTTAAAAGAGCCATCATACTTATATTGACAGGCACTCATGATCATCAATATGAATTACTGAGATCATCAGTAGTTTCACCTATTCTAGCTGCAGCATACCGAATCCTTGAACCAATTTTGGATGAACGTTAATGTTACTACTGAGGAGAGCAGCACACGATCCTCCCCGTCTGTAGTCAACAACAAAGAAGTAGTGATTACTCCTGCACAATCCGAAAAATTCTTCACCTGAGTGATGCTACCTCTCCTGCTGGATATCCGAAGGGCACCATAGATCTATCATTTGCTCAGCATGGATATCAAGGTGATCTCAGTGCCACAACCATCATGAAGAAACACTTTAATGACGCTGAGCGCCTGATCTTTCACATGGTCAATGTATGTTTGGCCCCTAAGACATCGTCTTGGGATCAAATGTCCACCAAATGGCAGCAGGTATTGTATTCTATCCTTGAGCAACAACCACTGAACTTTTCAGAATTAATATTTTCAGAGCTCAAAGATATGGCTCAAAATTAACTGCCAACCGTTGGATACTCTATCCACGGTTCATAATGGCCATCATAATAGACCAGCTTAATGCTGAGGGACTTGTTGGCTTGGGAGTCCCTGCTACGGCTGTTTTGCCGAAGTATACTCCCGGCACAACTCCGACCGGACACTCAAACTGGCTGCCAAGCTGCGAAAACCCACGCAGCTGGAACCCACAGCCACCACCTCCAAATCCAATGTCCCCACCAAACCCACCAAAAAGAAACCAAAAAAGCTACTCAGGGAATTGAGTCCCCTGAGGATGCTCCTGCACAACAACGCAGGATATATCCACTAGTCCAAACCCCCTAGTGGATACATGACTCCTCCAGCTACAGCCGCTCAGGCTTCCTCTCAACAGGAGCCTGCAGCAACCCAAGGGCACCTACTTATCTGGGATCTTCCTCACTTGAGGAGATTGCCATTGAAGAGCACCATCCACCCCAGGTGCACACTGCTTCTACCCCCTGTACCCCAAACAACCGCCCCTCACAGCCCAACTTTAATAGTTGCTCAAGTGCTGACTCAATTGCACTCCTCACCCCCTCCCCAGAAACCACTTCTTACTGGGAATGCCTCTACAATTGAGGGGGAGGAACACAGTGCATCTGAGAACCCACAGCACAGGGGTTTCCCAATTCTATCTCCTGGTGTAGAGAAGGAGATTAGAATATCTAGTGAGGCCACCTCCTCTGACTCAGCACATGACCAGAGTGAGGCTGGTAACATTGCTAAGACCTCCCTAGAGGCAACAGCTGATGATGGACATTGTCCTGAGGCTGGAAGTCCCCAGTACCAAGCACAAGGGGCACATGCACCAACTGGTCTACACCCAGTGCATGTAAATCCTGCTCTAAGCAGGAGGTCAGGTGATTCAGCATCAACTGATGATGACCTGAGCTTCTTCTTCGATGTCGTTGCTCAAAATACCATTCTAGAGGATGAGGTTAGCAGACTCAACGAGCTGCTGGCCAAGATGTCTCAGGATGCAAGTCCATCTGCCACCATCATACACCCACAGATGGCACCTTCCCTTGAAGGTTTCCCAAACACTGAGCCACCCCATAATCAACACCCGCCTCTGCTTCAGGCCCTACTTCTCAGGAACAGAACCCTCCTGAGCAAATAGGTGCTATACTACAAAATTCCCTCCTCTCATCACCCCCATAATCACTGATATAGTGATCAAAGCCCTTGATGAGAGGCTTTCCTCCACATTACAGCCCCTGTTGATGCTGCTGTCACAAGACTCTTTCTGCGGTACCAACCCCTTCCTCCAATGCAACCAAAAGGGGGAGGGTACTGCAGTGAAAGATAAAGAAGGAAAGAGATCTGAGGAAGGAGAAACAAGAAAAGCAACCTCTGCTCACGTACAAGAGAAAAAGAAGTGCTGATGATCATACTGCTGAAGAAAATCCTTGGAGAGCTGGTCAAAGAAGCTGACACCACACACAGCCGCTCCATGGATAAGATATTGACCAACTATTCAGGCAGGGTTTTGACACAGCTACACTGGATAGTGAGATCAGAAGGTTAGAGGTACAAGAGATACAACCCGATGGGCAGGTACGATGCTCTTGAGAAAGAGAGGTTGGAAATAATGATCCGCTTTATTGCCAAATACTTGGGAAGATCATTAATGGAGATCCGCGCATGGTCCAGACAGCATTCTGGCTATAGCCACCAGAATCTGTCTGTCTGAGCAATTCAACAAAGGATCATTGTGGAAGCCCTTGATGAGGCTGGGGCTGGCAAAAGGTTAGAGATGGCTAAACTTACAAAAGCAAAATAACTACAAGGATGCTAGATCAACCTTCCCTTCCACCCACTCAAACAGATCCTATCCCTCAAATCTCCCAACCAACCTCTAAGCCAAAATCCAAACATCCTCTCTCTTCAAAACCAATCCCTTCACCAACCCAACCATCATCCAGTGATGTACCCCTAAAGGAGAAGGGTGCTGAGGATGGAAGAAGAAGCAGAAGAAGAGGATGAAGATGATAGTCTGCCACTCTCTGCTGTTCTGAAGCTACCAAAGCCCCAGAGTCATCCATGATCACACCCGACTCTCAAAGGGAAATGGTCAGAGTCAAATAGAAGAAGAAGAACAGCAGAAACAGCACGATGAGCAACTGTTGAAGATGGTTGACAAGGAATTTCCTCAGTCATCATCTATTCAAGCCATGAAAGGGCATGCTCAAAGGCTGTACACTCTCAGACACACCTTTCAGTATCAGAGGAGAGAGTGAGAGTATGGCCAGACCCCAGGGTGAGTTCTAGAATCCATAAAAGAACTATCCACACAGATACAACGGCCAAGTACGAAAAACAATAGAATCTACCATCATGTTGGCCGTTGTAGTCTCACCTTGGGAATCATTGATGAATTCAAGAAGCTCACCAAGCAAAGAAGACACACCTCAAGCCTTACTAGAAAACAAGATGATTAAGAAGGGGTTGTTATACAAAAAGCTTGAAGACATCCAAAAGAATGAGCTCCAGTTACTCCTTGAAGGCAACCATCCGGATGAATTTGTATACAGGGAGGTAACTACGGTGGAGCTGAAAAATGGCAGGACCATGAAGTACTTATCAGAGTACTATGGTCCAGAGTTCTTCGAAGGAGGAGCTGAAGAACTCTCTCAAGAGGAACAAATTGTTCTCCTTGAGGCCTATGTCCGTGAGTCATACAGACTCATTATGGGGAAGTGAATCTCATGAAGGGATAACAACTCTGTGTCCAGTTCCCCAAAACAGAGTTCCCATTCATACTCTGCCAAACAAATATTTGAGGTTCTTCCCAGGCCGGAGCGTACATGGGTCATCTTCTCTACTGATCAAGAAGGAAAAAGACCAACATTTTTGCCATCAATAAGTGGGAGTATAAATAAGTTAGAGTTTTGGCTGCATTGGTTCAGGGGGAGTTTGTTGGACCAAAAAACCATGAGCCAGATCAGAAAATCTCTAAGTCCCACACGGTATCACAACAACTGCTGAAAGACTCATCAGTAGTTTGACAAGTGCTGAAGACTTCAACAGCTGAAGATCAAGTGCTGAAGACCTTAACAGCTGAAGAACCAAAGTGCTGAAGTACAACAGCTGAAGAACACAATGCTGAAGCTGAAAGACCAAAGTACTGAAGTACAACAGCTGAAGAGTTCACAAGTGCTGAAGATCAACAACTGATGTACAAAGTCTGAAGACAAAGACTGAAGACATCAGCTGATGATATCTACTGAAGTCATCAGCTGATGAAACGCCTGAAGGTCAAAGTCTGAAGACCAAGTACTGAAGCCTCAGTAGTTTGTCACAACTGCTGAAGAGTACTTCTTCAGTAGTTGTTATCAGTAGTTTTATGTTTTATGTTTCAGTAGTTTTGTAAAACGACTGAAGAGCTTGTTCTTCAGTCGTTGTAGTTTCAGTAGTTTTTATTTTTGTACTTAACCTGCTGATATGTTCTCAGTAGTTGTGAACATTTCAGTAGTTTGTTAAGAATTAGTTATTTCTGTATTGGATCTGCCAGTTGTCACTTTCCGTGATAACAGCAGTGACTGTTGCACTCTATATAAGGAGTGACACCCTATTGTAATAATGAGCGATTTGAGCAATTGAATGGAATGATTGATTGATTCGATTAGAAATATTCTACATCTATAAACATTCCGTGAAATCAGAAATTCATATTCTCTCCCTATAACCGTATGCGATCTTAATGCTCACATATATTGTTTGCTTGCTACAATCTGTCTAATTCGTGTGTGTATTCCGCTGCTTTACATTCTGATACATCAAACTTGTGATCACTGATCCTGTCACTCCACTTCTGAAAGTGCTTACATCATTAAGACCTCAACCATGACAACTCAGCCCACTGACATCTCAACTAAGATTATCAGTGAGCAGAGGAAAACCAGCAGCCACAAGAACCTGAAGCTGGTGGTGAGGGAGAGGACTTCATCCAATCATCTCATCCCCCAATGACTTCTGATGAGATGAGGGGAATCTGAGACTAAGGTGCACAAGCTGACTAAACATGCACCTATTTAGTCTCAAAGGTCATTCACCTTGAATCTCAGGTGACTACTTTACACACAGGATCAATGATTAGCAACTTGAGATTTCATATCTTAAGGAAAAACCTAGCTCGAAGACCTTAAGAAGAGCTCAACCAGGAACAAAAGAACCTATGGATGTGTTTGTCCTATCTTCAAGCTCACCTATGCAAGTGGTGATGCTACCAAAAAGGGGAGAAAGTCATCACAGTTACAGAACCTGGGAGTTTTTCAGAGAGAGTGGACATTAGGACTCACCATCCTCACTTGCAATTGTGCATTCTCAATAACCTCTCAAATTCACATTGATGTGACTACACAGACTCCTTCATACAGAGTTTGTTTGAGGATAGGATACCAAGGGCTATGTCATCTTCACCATCTTCCAGTCACATCATTGGGTGGAGGTATGACAACATCAGGAAAGCCCTAATCATCATAAGAGTTCAAGGATAGCAAGAAGTCTTCAATTTTTAGAGCCTGAACACTATGAAGGTCTGGATTTAGTCAACATGCCACTTTTCAACCCAAGCAAATCAAGACAAGCTGACAGACTGGCTCAAAGAATCCAAGACAGATCACTACAGAGTTCAGCTTAGAAGAGACTTAGGGAATCAGGCAATGCCATGGGTCAACTGGATGTGAGGCAGACCCTAAGATTAGTTTTCATAAGGGAAACCTTGACTAAAGGCCCGTGGCAGAACCTGAGACCCCTGCCTTATCATCTTCAACTGCTGCAGAGATCCACACTCCTATTGAGACACCTGCTGGTGAAGGTGCTTCTCAACCTCTCTCTGGCCAGAGCTCAAATGCTGCAACAGCAATAAAGGCCAAAGCTCTCTCCACCCTGACTCACAAAGGTCTGTGAGTGACAAAGGGAAAAGAAAGATGACATCTGAGAAGATTGAGAAGAGAGAGAGAGAGAGGAAAAGGAGGCTGAGGGGAGAAAGTTCCTCTGCTGAGTCTTCAAGACTCATGGAGTCTGCTATCAGGGCTGCCCCCAGACCAAATACTCAGAATGATGAGTTAAGGGCAGTCAGGATAAATTACCTGCAGATAAGGAACTATGACATAGACAGTCTAATCTCTCTCTCCCTTAGAAGAGTTGAATGAACTGGTTGACATGGAAATGTCAAAGGAGAAGAGGAGGCAGAATGGAAGTGGGAGCACATCACCATGGATTTCATTACGAAACTGCCCCGTACTCCGAAAGGATACGATGACATATGGGTGATTGTTGACCGTTTGACGAAGAGTGCTCACTTCCTACCGATCCGTGAGACATATTCATCCGAGAGGTTGGCTGACATGTTCATCAAGGAGATTTTAACTCGTCATGGTGTACTAGTGTCCATTGTGTCTGATCGTGAAACCCGGTTTACATCTAAATTCTGGAAGAAATTCCACGATGCCATGGGGACGAGGTTACATATTAGCACGGCTTATCATCCCCAAACTGATGGTCAGTCAGAAAGGACCCTTCAGATGTTAGAGGACATGCTTCGGGCATGTGTAATCAATTTTGGTGGAAGTTGGGATGACCACTTACCGTTA
Source organism: Flaveria trinervia (assembly GCA_025506515.1). Lineage (NCBI taxonomy): Eukaryota > Viridiplantae > Streptophyta > Magnoliopsida > Asterales > Asteraceae > Flaveria > Flaveria trinervia. The sequence continues at coordinate 33,763,472 of CM046456.1, forward strand.
GCTGAATTCTCGTACAACAATAGCTATCATGCCAGCATTGGCATGCCACCATACGAGATGCTATACGATAGGAAATGCAGAACACCTATTTGTTGGGGTGACATCGAGTAGAAAGAGTTGGGAAGCGTCGAGGTAATTGAGGCTACAACGGAGAAGCTTGAAAAGATTAAAGCCTTCATGAAGGCAGCCAAAGATAGACAGAAGTCGTATGCCGATAAACGACGTAGACCAATTGAGTTCCAGGTGGGTGACCGGGTTATGTTGAAGGTCTCACCTTGGAAGGGGATTATCAGATTCAGGAAGCAGGGCAAGTTGCCCAAGGTATATAGGCCCTTTCCGAATCATTGCTCGAGTAGGAGAGGTGGCCTATATATTGGAGTTGCTAGATGAGTTAAGTGGAATTCACCCGACATTCCATGTATCTCATTTGAGAAAGTGCTTAGCCGATGAAGACATGATTGTTCCACTGGAGGACATTGAAGTTGATGAAAGGCTCAGTTATGTGGAGCAACCATGGCGATCATCGATCGTAAAGAGAAGAGGCTGAAAAATAAAGTGGTTCCACTTGTGCGTGTACAGTGGAAGCACAGGAAGGGATCCGAGTCTACGTGGGAGACTGAGGAGGAGATGAGGCAGCACTATCCTAGTCTGTTTGAGGAATAACAGGTTTCAGGGATGAAACCTATATAAGAGGGGTGGACTTGTAACACCCGGTATTTTAAAGACAAGAAATAAGGAATAAAAGAAAGAAAGGCAATTCAGTCCAAATGGAGGGACTAAAAGTGTAAAAAGGACAAAAATCTTTGAAAAGTTGGTGTAAAGGTGGGCATGACCGCCCATAACCATTTCCTTCCTTTATAAATACCCATTAATTAAGCTCATTATCATCGATGACTCGTTTTGACTTTTTGAGCTGTTACATATATATATATATATATATATATTGTTAGATCTTATATGCCTAAGACACATACAAGATTGATGCGGTTAGTACATTATGATCCTAGTCGGGTCATACCAATAACAAGCTATACAAACACCGATAAATATTTATTTGTTGATGAGATCATACAAATAAATATTGACACCAATTTAGAAAATGGATTTTCTAAAACGTTACTTTTGTAATATAACAACATTATATGGATAATTTGTTCATGAGAAATTATTTGTTTCATTATTTAAGTTGGTTAAATAATAAAAAATAAAATTGTGTTAATGTTCTAAAATTGAAATAGGTTTTAATTTTATAAACTATGGGTTTAAAGGAGTGTATTTTATAAAAGTTTCAAAATGGGGGGGGGGCCATTTTGAAATATTTTCGGCCGCCCCCTTGTGGGCATTGAAACTCCACCTTTTGTCTTGGCTTTTGCAAGACATTAGTCATTCTTACACTCTTCCATCAAACACACATTCTCACACACACACTCAAGCAAGAATTCTCTCCACAAGGCTGAAAAATTTCGGATTTGAGGCTCCAAGAAGGCTGAAATTTTCGGATTTTTGAAGGAGCATTGTTGAGGAAATTTGGTAATACAAACGAAATCGGATTCACTAGAAGGCGTCTGAAAACTTTCAGATCAATCTGATTTGGTGGTTCACCCAAAATTGTTCAATCGGATACAATCTAGTGATTTAGAAACGAAAATATGTTCAATTTTGTGATGAAGAACGAACCAGAAAAAGAACAGAATCTTTGACCAAAATTTCTTAGAGCGTATTTGCAGTTTTTTCCATTAGAAAACTGCCTAGGGCAGTTTTTGGGTCCTCAGCCCCTTGGACCCCGCCAGGGGCTCTGCCCCTTGGACCCCGCCAGGGGCTCTGCCCCTTGGACCCCGCTTCCAGGGCGCTGCCCCCGGACCCCCGCCAAGGGGGCGCTGCCCCCTTGGAACCCCCGTCAAATACGGATTACGCGCCTAGGATCGTAATAGATTCAAACAAGCGTGCACCCCGCACCTCCTAACTTGTTTGAAGTCTATTATGATCGAATTGGTCAACACAAGTTAATCCCAATTACACTAAATATCCAACAAGCATTGGAAGAGAGTTTTGGTGTTTAGCTCCCTAACTAGCTAAGTGTTTGGAAGAGCTTGGGGTATCACAACTTGAGGCTTTCTCTCTTGGGAGCTGGACATTCAAGAACATCACCATCTTCATCTTATACATCTATAACATCTTGTGCAAGAAAAGTTGTATCTTTGAACATCCTATGGTAGTTTTATGGTTTGACAGGGGGAGCTTATGAGATGAAAAATCTTTCTCATCATATTCAGAAAGATTCAATGTAACACCCGGTTATTCTTTTAAAGACAAGAAATAAGGAGTAAAAGAAAGAAAGGCAATTCAGTCCAAGTGGAGGGACTAAAAGGGTAAAAAGGACAAATCTTTGAAAAGTTGGTGTAAAGGTGGGCATGGCCGCCCACCCTCACTTCACATCATTATCTTCACCCGGTTTTAGAGAGAGAGAGCAGAGAAACTCTCGGTTGAAGACAAGAAGGAGAAGAGAAGTCGAACTCAAGGTAAGAATTCGTGGTTTTTACATGTTTATGACGGGTTTTATCCCGGTTACATGCTTATGTGCTTATGTGTTGTGTTTGTGCTCGGGTGTGTGTGTTTTTGGATGTTGTTTCTAGGTGTTTTGAACTCATAGCAAGCGGGTAAAATGGAAGAACACCCAAGTTGCTCCAGGTGAGTTCTAGACCCCGGTTTTTATTTGTTTTCAAACATCTTTGGGGCTGAAAATGTATTTAAATAATTTTCAAATGTTTTGTATGTATGCCCGTATGTATTGTGCATGAATGAATGTGATTCTTGACTGCTTATAGGTTATTCATGTTTAGAATAGCCACTCAAGCTTAGAACAGATGGATTTGATGATTTGGGTTGAAAACATACTAGAAATATGTTGAACAGAAGGTCCATGTGCCTAGATAAAGCTCATGCGCCTGAAAATGTCTTAGAAAGAATTAAGTGTAATCCATGCACCCAAACAGCAGCCCATGCGCCTAAGATTACCTTAGAAATGATAAAGTACAGCCCATGCGCCTGAACAGTGGCCCATGCGTCTAGAAATGTTAGCTGGACGACTAAGTAAAGGGCCATGCGCTCCAATAGTGCCCATGCGCCCAAGTGGACCATGCGCCTAAGTGTCCATGCGCCTGAATTACTCATGCGTCTAAGTGTTCATACGTACAAATAGTGCCCATGCGCCTGGATAGTTCATGCCTAAAGTGAAAATGCTGAAGTGTTTGCTGATGCGCCTACATAATGATGAGACGCCCGAACAGGGCTCATGCGCCCAAATAGTTCCCATGCGCCCAAATAGTTCCCATGCGGCTAAGACTTAGAAATTTTTACAGAATTTTTATGGGAGTCTGTGCCTTAGGGTTTTGACCGAGGTTGACTAAGGCTTATTAATGATGTTGTTTCATGTATGATATGATTGATTATGATTATTCCTTATTATTGTTATTGGTATATTATTATTGCTTATAGTATGTGACTTTACGTGGTATGTTATTATCGTAACGTAAAGTATATCGTAATAATAAAGTGAAAGAGCAATAAAGAAAGAAGAGGAACATTAATGAAAATGTTAACAAGTCTTGCAAGCTTACAGAAGGTACACGACCATGTTGTTGTTAGCTCAACTGTGATGCGGGTTAGCTACCCTATTATGCACACAGGGTCAATCAATTGAGATTGGCAGGACCTTTGCAGTGTGCCCTGGGTGATTGGGTTGGCCTTGTACATAGTACACAGAACCCTTTCGAGGGATATAGTTGACCCTTTGGGGGATATAGTTGACTCTTTCGAGGGATACAATTGACCCTTTCGAGAGATATAGATGGCCCATCACCCGTTTTCCATCGCGCATATAGTTGGGGTATTGCTCACTGGTCCATACAGAAAGTGAAACATAAAGATAAAAGTTTACAGAACAGACAAGGCATACACTAAGAGAACGAACAATATTTGTTCATATAGTTGATGCGTGCTCGCATATACAGTACAGAGTTGTATTTTGCAGAAAAGAGTATTTTTTTATACGACATACAGAAAGTATTTTAATACTTACAAAACTAGAGTTCACTCAGCAACGCTGACTTTTATACATTTTTAGTTGGCAGGTAATTGTTGCTGAGGATGACACGAGGATGAAACTACTCGACAGGGGAAAGTTTGACATCCATTCGTACTCTGTGTTGTTGTTGTTTTATAATGCATATAAACAAGTCTTTTGTAATCAGTTAGATGATGATGTATTGCTCAACAACAATGGTTTAAATGAAATGAATCGCTTTTGATAAATTATTTTCGCTTCTTAAGCTTGTTTAATTGTAATGTTTAATGTTTTAATTGCTATGATTGACCAACTGTGAGGTTTCCGGGAACGGGGCCTTGCATTCAAATTGAAGATCTTTCTACTGTTGACTTCTCGGTGCTGATTTCATTTGAAGACGTTGATAATGATAGACTAAGGGGGAGTATTGTTAGAGCTGTATAAGATAGTCTATATTATCAACACAGTCAAAGTCAACAAAAATCAACGTCACGGTCAAAGTCAACAAAAGTCAAACCTGACACGTTCAAGACGAAGATCCAAGACGAGACGTTGAATATTTAGATGACGAAGAGTTTTTATTGTAATAAATATATTTTGTGAGAACAAAATATATTTTATCTGTTTTTAGTCATTTTTATGTTTAATATGTAATTTTGTATTAATTAGCTTAAGTCTAGGGGGTTAAATGCAATTAGTGAATATTAGTCTAGACTATAAATAAATTAATTATCATTAGGTTTTGGTTAATGGTTGCATGACCAATAGATTAAAAGATTATTTGTAAACACATATTTTGCAATCAATATATATTAAAGGGGTTTTATTGTGATTATTATTGTTTGATCTTATAAATCTTCATAATATTTTATTTAAGTGTTCATCTTGAGTTACAATTTGGTATCAAAGCCTTATTTAATCAAATGCATTAAAAAATTGAAGAATTTATTGTGAATTTTAAAGGTGTTCATTAGATTTTTAGTGATAGAAAGTGAAGGTCTAGAAAGAGAAAGTAGATCTGAAATTCATCCCAAACTCAATCAATTCATCCCAAACTCAATCAATTTATCAAATCTACAACAATCTACTACAGATTTAAAAATATACAACATAAATTCCTGATGTACATATATTTTATATAAAAAATTAAAAGAAAAAATCAAATTTGAAAAAATTTCTCTCACATACACTAGTGTGTGTTCTTGGTGTTCTTGAGCTTCAACATCTCCATCCTGGAGAAACTTGAATCATTCTAAATGAAAGTTCAAAGTTTCCGGCAAAATTATAGTTTCGTCTGGCGAAACTCCGACGAAACTGCACATTTCCGACGAAACTGCAAATTTTCCGGCGAAACTGTAAATTTTCAGGCAAAACTAGAAATTCCGGCGAATCTATAAAACCTGCGAATCTATAAAACCTGCGAAATTAATAAACACAAAGCTTCGAAATTAGAAAATACTTGTTATTTGCTAAATTTCTAGTTCAGCTGTACAATTTTAAAAATTCTGCGAAATTATAAAACAAAAAAAAAACAAAAAAACAAAAAAACAAAAAAAACAAACAATTCAACAATACCAGATTTCTGCCTCTTCTTCAACTTAACAATACCAAATTCTGCCTCTTCTTCAACTAAACAATATCCCTCAGATAGTCATTCGTCTGCCCCTCCATCATATCACTATCATCAAGCTCAAACAAACCCGTTTTCAGCACATACATCACCGGCTGCTTAAAAAAAACCTAAACCAACAGATCACATCCTGTTTCAGCAAATTCAACGAGTCTATCTTTTGTTTGTCGCTTATCACTGCTTTTCACGATGAACCGGTGCTGGATTCAGGCTTCGACTTCGTTGAATCGAGCTTGAAGTTAGTGTTTGATGAAGGATTGAGATCTGATGAACTCAATTCACTTTGATTTTGGTTTTGATGGAGGCGTTTGGCTTTGGCGTCTCGTTTTTCTTCTTCGCGAAGCTTTTGGATTCGTTTTTGTTCGATTCTGAATGTCTTAAGACCTTTCGTCCTCCGGTTTCTTTCGATTTCTGAACATTTTTGTTCGGTTTCGCCGGCGGCGGTGGTGTCGTTAGCTTTGCTGTTCATTAGGTAATAAGATTGTAAGTAATAAAGAAGACAGCAATAGGAACCCAAATTAGATGTGTTTTGGTTGTGTGAAAAGATGAAGTATGTATTAGGGTTTGGAGTTATTTAATGGTTTTTTTTGTTGGGTTGGATTTTTCAAGATTATTGGGCTAATAATTTTTTTTAATTGCTATTGGGCTATAATTGGGGTTAGTAATTTGGTTCAACAATCAAGTTAGGATTAACAATTTGGGCTAGTTGAAAAATAATTTTGGGCTAGCAATTTGCTAATAATAAAGTGTGGGCCAATTAGAATTGTGTTGAGCTAATTTTAAAACATTGTTGCTCGGGTTATAATACGATTAACCCGAACAAAAAGTATTCAACGATTTTATAAGATTTATAAATAAAAAAACAAGCTAACTTGGTAGCTTGACCCAGTTGCTAAGATTGCATAGAGTGACATTTTTTAAAAAAATATTATTCCCGTTGAAGTGTTATTCAAAATTTTAGGAAAAATATTTTTGGGGCGTTTAGTTGTTCACAATTAAAAATCTTATAAAATGTCATCTTCGGAAGATTTCAAATCAAATAATCTCACAACGGCAGAAAGTCGGTTTGACTCTTTTGCAAGAATGAAAAATTGAGATTTGATTGATCAATTCTTAAAGGTGGAAAAATAATCTAAAGAAGCATGTCCTAATCTCAGTAATCATGAACAAATTCAAAAGCTTCTTGACTCTCTTACGCCTGCATGGAATCATCAAGTTTAAAATGCTGAAGCAAGAAAGAGGTTATGTCGACACAAAACTTATAGATATGATCAACAGACTAAATCTCTCCAGCTGGATATCCAAAGAAACAAATTTCAGCAAGTCGTGTTCCCACATCAAACCCACGCGCTTAATACTGATCTTGTTTCTTGTTAAGATCTCAGCCCTTGGTTTAATCGATTGAACAGATATAGCAGCGGAATAGCACAGAATTAGACAAATTCAAACAAGAACATCGATATAAAACGATAAGAGAATTTTGTTATAGAGAGAGAAATATCCGACAAAAGGAATATTGCATTAAGATTGTCGGCTCAAAGGCACGATTACAGGTGAGTCATCCTTCCTTATAAAGGAAAGAGTGACGTAGGCTGATGTCACTTGAAAGTGACATGTAACCGTTTGATAACTACTGATGTTAACAACTATGAAGATGTCAACAACTGACATCTTCTTACAAATGTTCCTAAGTGTTAAACATCTTATTTACAACTACTGAAAAACATAAAACTACTGACACTACAACACTGAAGAACAACCTCTTCAGTTGTTTACAAGTACTGAAAAGAAAAGTAAACAAACTACTGAAAAGAAAAGAAAACTATGAGAAGAAAAACCATCACAACAACTGAAGAAGCCCTCTTCAGCTGTTGTCATCAGCTGTTAACATCAGCTGATGTCTTCAGTACTTGACATCAGACTTTGTCTTTCAGCTGTTGATCTTCAGTATTTGTCTTCAGTACTTGTTGAAGTCTTCAGACTTTAGATCTTCAGCTGTTGTCTCAGTCTTTGTCTTCAGTACTTCAGACGTACTTCAGCAGTGTATTCTTCAGACTTTGTAGAACAGCTGATCAGGTCTTCTTCAGCTGTTGTGATGTCTTGTGGGACTTAGAGGTTTCTCTGATCAGGCTCATTGGTTCTTTTGGTCCAACAAACCTCCCCTGAACCAATGCAGCCAAAACCTCTAAGTTATTGACGAGTCCCACTTATTTTGGCAGATAGATTGTCTTTTATCCTCTTGATCAGATGAGAAGTGACCCTTTTTCAGCACGGCCTGGGAAGAAGTCTCTGATGATCTGTTTGGCTGATATGGTTGGGAGCTCTGTATTGGGGACTTGGACACCGAGCTGTTGCCCCAACCATGAGATCTACTTCCGTGTATCAGCCTATGATTCCCTGGTGTAAGCCCTTAAAAACATGATTTGCTCATCCATTGTCAGCACCTCGGGCACACCATCAAATAATCCTTCTCGGCCATACACTTCAGATATGTACTTGGCCTGTTTTCCATTCTTGAGCTCAACCGTGGTTATTTGTCTATAAGCAAACTCATCTGGATGAGTCCCTTCTAAGAGCAGGTTGAGCTCTTTGTTTGAAGTTTTCAAGTCTTTTGTAAACCAATCCCTTCTATAATTTTGTTCTCTAACATCTTTTGAGGTGGTTGTTTGGCTTCATAGGCTTTCTTGAATCTTCAACAATTTCCCAAGGGGACACTACAAGAACCACAGTGATGTCTTCGTCGACAACTCTCTTCACTTGCCCTTGTATCAGAAGGAATTTCTTCTTGACAATCCAGTGTGCCACCCTAGGATCAGGCCATATCCTTACTCTTTCCCTTTGGTATTGAAAGGTATTAGCAAGAGTGTACAATCTTAATACTTCTTTCTTCATGCTGATCATTGAAGAGGATGTGGCATATGCTTTGTCAATGCTTTTCAGCATTTCCTCATCATGTTTTTGCATCTGTTCCTCTTCAATCTTTATCATTACATCATGCATTTGAGAAGCAGGAGTGATGGACATTGGTTTAGCCTTAGGCAAAGTAATGACTGCAGAGAGTGGCAGTCTGTCTTCATCCTCCTCTTCATCTTCATCAGGCCTCAGTACCTTTCTTTTCTTTTGGCTAGGTACATCACTGGCAGTGGTTTTGGGGTAAAGGATTTGGTTTTGTGGGTTGGATGGTTGGTTTAGAGGGTAAAGGGGTTGTTTTAGTAGGTTGCGGAGATAGTGATTTTGAGGATTGAGGCTTTTCAGACTGTTTTAGCATTTTGGCTGTAAGGGAGGCTTTGGTAAATTTTGTCAGTTCTTTTCGATTCCCAACCCCAGCTTCATTCAATACCTCAATCACTAAACCTTGGAGTATTCTTCAGACGAACGAATCTTGGTGTTATTGCCAAGATGTTGTCCCTGGTCCAGGCCTTATTTCCATTAGAGATCTTCCCAAGTATTTAGCTATAAATCTGATCATTATCTCCAGCCTTTCTCTTTCTAAGGCATCATAGCTAGCCCATCTTGAATTGATCTCCTCTGTTTCCATCCTTCTGATCTCGGAGTCTAGTTGTTTGATGTCAAAACCATGCCTATACAACTGCTCAATGATTTTATCCATTGAAGGTTATGGTTGGCGTCAGCTTCTTTCACCATATCCTTCAGCTCCTTCTCCTTCTCAGACTCTCCTTTTCTCTTTTGATATGTGACATGAAAGTCTTTTTGACTTTCATTCACTTCAGCTCCCTTCACACTCTCCTTCTCCTTCTCATTTACAAACTCAGATTCTTTCGCCTTCTCCCCATCTATCATCCTCTCCTTTTTCCTTTAACTAAGACTCTCCCCCTTTTTGGTTGCATTGGGTGCAAGGGTTTGAGCAGTAGAAAGGGATTTAGTCACCAACTCCTCCACCAAGGGTTGTATTATTGTAGGAAGCCTCTCATCAAGGGCTTTGATCACTATATGTGATCATGGGAGTGATGAGAGGTAGGGATTTTTGAAGGGTAGCAACTGATTGATCAGGATGGTTCTGTTCCTGAGAATCAGTGCCGAAAGCAGAGGCTGGTGGCTTGGAAGTATATACTGGCTCAGTGTGTAGGGGACCTTCAGAAGAAGGTGCCATCTGTGGGTGTATTGTGGTGGCAGATGGACTTGCATCCTGAGACATCTTGGCCAGCAGCTCTTTGAGTCTGCTAACCTCATCCTCTAGAATGGTGTTTTGAGCAACTACATCATAGAAGAAGCTCAGGTCATCATCAGTTGATACTGAATCACCTGACCTCCTGACAGAGTCAGGATGAACATGCCTTGAGTGTAGATCAATGATAGCATGTGCCCCTTGTTCTTGGTTTTGGGGACTTCCAGCCTCAGGACTATGTCCTTCATCAGCTGTTGCCACTGGGAGGTCTTAGAGATGTTACCAACTGCACCTGGTCATTTGCTGAGTCAGAGACAGTGGCAGCCTCACCAGAAGTTTGCACCTCCTTATCTACACTAGAAGATGAAACATGATAACCCCTGTGCTGTGGGTTGACAGAAGCATTGGATCCTCCCCCTCAGGTGTTGAGGTTATCCCAGTAGTGATTGGTGTCTGGTGGGGGGTGAGGAATGCAACTGTGTCAGCACCTTTGCAACAATTATTGTAGGGCTTTGAGGGGCGGTTGCATCAGGAGAGGGTGTGGAAGCAGTGTGCACCCGGGACAAATGGTGCTCTTCAATGGTAATCCCCTCAAGTGAGGAGGATCCCAGCAGTGTGGCTTCCTTTGAGTGATTGCTTCAGGTTCCTTTTGAGAGGAAACCTGAGCGGCTTCAGTTGGTGGAGTCATAGTCTCTACTGGGGGGTTATTTCCAGCAGAGATAACCTGCGTTGGTGCAGCAGGAGCATCCACAGGGGACTCAACTCCTGAGTAGCTTTCTTAGGCTTCTTCTTGGTGGGTTTGGAGGGGACTTTGGATGTGGAAGTGGAGGCTGTGGGTTCCAGCTGCGTGGGTTTGCGCAGCTTGGCAGCCTGTTTGAGAGTTTGGTCAGTGTTGTGTCGGGAGTATACCTCCGGCAATACAGCCAAAGCAGGGACTCCCAGACCAACTAGTCCCTCAGCAGAAAGCTGATTCTCTATTATGGCCATTATAAACCGAGGATAGAGTATCCAACGGTTAGAAAGTGGTTTTGTGGCCATATCCTTGAGTTCAAGAAAAATTATTTCAGAAAAGTTTAGTGGTTCTTGTTCAAGGATAGAGAACAATACCTGTTGCCATCTGGAAGACAGTTGATCCCAAGAGGAAGTCTTCGGAGCCAGGCAAACATTTACCATATGAAATATTAATCGTTCAGCATCTGGAAAATATTTCTTCAGGATTGTGAAGCACTAAGATCACCCTGATATCCATGTTGTCCAAAAGAAAGATCAAGTTGGCGCTTAGGATATCCAACAGGGTAGGCAGCATCATCTAACAAAATATCTGGCGGATGGTAGCAGTAGAGATGACCACCTTATGAGAGTTGATGGACGAATGGATAGATTCTCCATTAACGGTCGCATTCGTCCAAAACTGATGTAACGAATCGGCATAAATGATGGATTTAAGAGGAAAGCCGTTTTCAGTGGGGATGGACCATAAGATCTATAGCATTATCAAATTTGGTCCAGAAGGGCGATTTTGTGAGGTACGCGACACAGTTGTGTCGAGGCTTGAGTTGCATGGTCGCCATTAATGAAGGTGAAAGGTTTTCAGAGCTTTTGAAATTTTTAGGTCGTGAAAGAATGAAAAACTCTGAAAGAGGGAACAGGTATATATAGGGTACGGGTTATGAAACGACTGAAGGTTTTGGTGTTAGTCATCAGTATTTGAAGCTACTGATGACGTGGTATTAACTTTCAGAGGTTTGAAACGACTGATGGTATTGGTGTGGTCAGCAGTTATAAAACAACTGAAGACATGGTGTTTACAATCAGACGTTGAAACAACTGAAGTCGCTGATTTAGGCATCAGTAGTTTTAAAAACTACTGAAGACCAGTTAGACTTCAGATGTTGAAACAACTGAGGACTTGGTATTAGCCTCAGTAGTTGTGAAACTACTGAAGACGTGGTTTTGCCATCAGTTGTTGTAAACAACTGAAGACTTGGTGTTAGTCATCAGTAGTTGTGAAACTACTGAAGACATGGTATTGCTTCAGTTGTTTATAAAGAAACAGCAGTTGTGAACTACTGAAGAGAGAGTACTCATCAGTAGTTGTCGTCAATCATAGCCTTTCAGCTGTTTCATACTGTCCTCAACACTTACTCATCAGCCTTTTTGCTGTTTTCAGTTGTTTCATAGGACATCAGTACTTATCTGTTTCTACTGAATTCAGTAGTTGTAACTACATCAGTAGTTTAGAACAGATAAAGTACAGTACTTAAAGCATTTAGCCTTCAGTAGTTTTAAAAAACTACTGAGGGTAAAATAACTCATCAGTACTTATATGTGACATGGTTACCAATGATCATCAGTAATTATGAAATCATCAGTAGTTGTCACTTATTCTAGCTGCAGCATACCAAGCCTTAACACCAGGTTGTGGAAAGTTGAACTATCCAAAGGCTTAGTAAAAATGTCTGCAAGCTCATCAGCACTAGGCACAAACATAGGATTAATTAGACCCTTTTCAAAACAATCTCTTATAAAATGATGTCTAATTTCTATATGTTTGGTCCTAGAGTGCTGGACAGGGACAATGCAAAGAGCTGAAGCACTATCCATTAATAATGGAGTCTTAGTCTCTGTAATGCCATAATCCAAAAGTTGATTCTGAAGCCAGAGTATTTGGGATGTACAACTAGCAGCAGCAATGTACTCGGCTTCAGCAGTGGATGTAGCAACTGATGTTTGTTCTTACTCTGCCAAGAAATCAAACAGTTGCCTAGGAATTGGCATCCATCAGAAGTTGATTTCCTGGTCAACTTACACCCTGTATAGTCACTATCAGAGAAAGCAACTAATTTGCAAGAATGTCCAGTGGAATACCATAAGCCTAGAGATTGTGTACCTTGCAGATATCTAAAGATCCTCTTGACTGCAATCAGATGAGACTCCTTAGGTGCAGCCTGAAATCTAGCACAAACACATGTAGCAAACATAATATCTGGTCTAGAAGCTGTTAAATACATCAAGGAACCAATCATACATCTGTAAAGGGTTTCATCAACACCTTTACCTTTCTGATCAACATCCAATTGTGTGGTGTTGCACATGGGAGTAGAACAGGATTTACAGTTTTGTAAATCAAACTTATTCAAAAGATCTTTTGTGTATTTAGACTGATGAATGAAAATTCCATCAGCTTTTTGTTTGATTTGCAAACCTAGAAAGAACTGTATTCTCCCATTGCACTCATTTCAAACTTCTGTTGCATTAAGGTTTGGAAATCCTCACACAATTGGGGATCAGAGGATGCAAATATAATATCATCAACATAAATTTGAACAAGTAGCTTATGCTGATCCACCTTCTTAATAAATAAAGTTTTATCTATGGAGCCTCTAGTGAAATTATTCTGTAGAAGAAAGTTTGATAAGGTCTCATACCAGGCTCTAGGTGCTTGTTTCAACCCATAAGATCTTTATCAAGCTTATATACCCATTCTGGGTGCTTATTATCCTCAAAGCCTGGTGGTTGACACACATAAACTTCTTCTTTTATGTACCATATAGAAAAGCACTTTTGACATCCATTTGGAAAACTTTAAGATTGTGGAGTGCAGCATAGGCTAAAAACAATCTAATTGCCTCCAGTCTGGCTACAGGGGCAAAGGTTTCATCATAATCAATACCTTCTTCTTGTGCAAACCCCTGCACAACCAGTCTGGCCTTGTTCTTAACAATTAGCCCATTTTCATCAGTTTTATTCCTAAACACCCATTAGTGCCTATGCACACTTACCTGGGGGTAGAGGAACAAGCTCCCACACTTGCTGTTTCTTGAACTGAAGAAGCTCAAGCTGCATGGCTTCAACCCATCCATTGTCTCTCAAAGCAACATGATAGTTCTTCGGCTCTAGCTGACTGATGAAGAGAGCATAGAAGCAGAGAAGTTGGACAACTGGCTTCTGGTTGAGACACCAGCATTGATATCACCAAGGATTTGAGATATTGGGTGATTTTTCAGCTCTTGGTAAACAATCAAATCTGTGCAAGTGTTAGTAGGATCTTCAGCAGCAGAGCAGATGTTGATGCAGATTCTTGAAACCATGAAGATGGTGGCAACTCAATGAAGTTGAGGATGCAGAAATCTCATCAGCATTTGTTGTGGATGGTGCTGCTGGAGCTACAGGAGCATCAGGTTTAGAGGACTCAGGCAGTTGATCACTAAACCTGAAGAGGTGATTACTACTATCATCATCATCTTCAGTAGTAACACCAGGTGGTGAACTGTTGACAGGAGCAACAACAGGAGATTGATAAGGAACATATTGCAGTATGTCCAAATCAAGAGCTCCACAGGGCTTTGTGGAATCTTTTCCTTGGAGATTCATTGAACTTGACATGTAGAGTCTCTTCAACCATCTTTGTTCTGCAGTTGAAGACTCTGTATGCCTTGCAAGTTGATGAATAACCAACAAAGTACCCTGCATCCACCTTAGGATCAAATTTCTGGAGCTGATCCTTTGTGTTGAGAATGAAACAGGGACACCCAAATGCTCTAAAGAATGAAAAATGAGAGGGCCAAATGATGTAGAACTTCATATGGAGTCTTCATCAACCTCTGATTTATTAGCACTCTATTCTGCACATAGCATGCTGTGTTGACAGCTTCAGCCAAAAGGTCAATGGCAGTCCAGAATCAGCCAACATAGACCTTGCAGCTTCAATGAGGGTCCTGTTCTTTCTCTCCACAACTCCATTCTGTTCAGGAGTTCTTGGAATACTAAACTGTCTCTTTATTCCCTTGGAAAGGTAGAACTCATCAAGTGTATTGTTCCTGAATTCTGTTCCATTGTCACTTCTAATACACTTGACTGAGAGGGAATACTGCTTCTCAGCATACAACACAAAGTTTATGATCTTCTGTGCAGCTTCATCCTTTGAATGTAGAAAGAAAGTCCATACAAATCTGGAGTAATCATCCATAATTACCAGACAGTATTTCTTCTGTGCCATGCTCATCACTCTCACAGGACCAAAGAGATCCATGTGAAGAAGTTGTAAGCAGGCAGTGGACTTTGGTTCTTCAATAGGTGGAAATGAAACCTTGTGCTGTTTTCCTTTCAAACAAGCAGTGCAGTTGTTTTCACACTTGAACTCCTTCATAGGCAGCCCCTTACTAAACTATGGTGTATCAGTTGATTCATGTTCTTGAAGTTAACATGTCCCATCCCTTTATGCCATAGATTAGATTCATGAGGAGAGGCCTTGGAAAATAGGCAAGGATGGCCTTTGAGATCAATTTTCTTGGAAAGATCTAAGGCATACACTCTTCCTGTCCTGTTGGCCTTCAGGAGAGTGTGAGCATCCAATACCTTGTCAATCAAACTCAGAACTTTGGATGACAGAATCCTGCAGTTCTGGCTTGTGAAAAGGCAACATGGCCTTTGTCACACAATTGACTGACACTCAAGAGGTTATACTTGAGATTTTCCACATGGTTGACATCATCAAACTTTATTTCCCCATTGGAAACAAAGCCCTTCCGATGATGTAACCTCTTGCATCATTGCCAAAGGAAACAAATCCCTTCCTTCCTAGAGAGTAGTCATTAAGAAGTGAGTTGTTCCCAGTCATATGCATAGATCCCCCACTGTCTACATACTAGATGCTACTTTGGCATGTTGAAGAAACCTGCATAAATAAACAATCAGTTAGTTTTGGAGACCCAAACCTTTTTGGTTTTGGGCCTGGTCTCATCAACAGATGGTAAACTAACAGATTTATTGGACACAATAGCTTGAGGTGAAGGAGATGGTGTAGAAGAGGAATCCTTTGGCTTGGATCTCCTTTTCTGGGGTTTCAACACAGGGCCATCAAGTTGGTTAACTCTTCCCAACAGATGTTGAACCATCATTACCAGCTGTGTCTGATTCTGGGAGAGAGCTTTCAGCTCTTCAGACACATTGGTATTGGTGTTTGATGATGAGTTCTTGTTGTTGCACCATCTTCTTTGAGCAACCTCAGCTATTGCCTGTTGCACTCCTTCCTTTTTAGATTTCTTTTGGACATAGGAGTAACAGGATTTGATGCTGCTGGTACAAACTTGGACTCAAACTCAGTTTTCATTTTAGCCAAGTTTCTTTAATTTCTCCTTTGTTTGAGTTTGGATCCCTTTTTGTACCAACAATCATCTGTGAGATGATTGAATAGACCACATATTTCACATGGTTTCTTCTTCATCTTCTGTTGATCATCAACTAAAGAAGATGAAACTACTGAAGACTTGCTCTCAGCAGTTTAGAAGCACTTTTTGCCTTCTTGTCAACTTCCTTAGTAGGCTTCAAATCCTTCCTACTGACAGTTTTCTTCTCTTCAGTGCTGTCAGTCATTAGGATTTGAACTCCAGATGTTATCCCCTGCTCTCCAGTACCCTTAGTACTTCTAGGGATAACACTTGGGTTGATCAACTCATTGATCATGTGAGTGTCAGCAGTTGAACCATCAATTCAGCTGATAGGTTCACAGAGGGATTACTACTGACTTCAACTACTGATGGTGCTTTATCAAGTAGTGAATATGATGAGGTGGATTGGTCATTACTTTCTCCATCAGATTCTGCTCCTGCTCTTGAAGCAAAAACTGTAGGAGGAGCAGGTGATTATAACCAATTCCAAACTTCACATTGGAAGCTGTTTGCTTACTAAGAAGCATTTCAAAACCCTTGCAAGATTGTACCCATCGATCACACTCTACCTGGGTGACAGCAAGAGTATCTTTGAGGTCTTTGTACTTCTCTAAGAGTACATCCTCCCTAGCCTTATCATCAGAAATTTGGCATTTTAATTTATAATCTCATTAGTTTTCTCTTTCAGCACAGACTCAAACTCAGCTTTATTTTTGGAAATTATTTGTTCTAGCTCAACATTTTTATTGATTAAAGCCACATTTGCTTCTCTAATAGAGGCAAATGCTGCTATGCAAGTTTCAGAACATAATTTGGCCTTAGCCTCAGAGGATACCTGTGATACCTTTGTTGAAGAGGTACTTGAAGATGATCCATCAGAGGATTCCAAAGCCATGAGAGCTAGATTTCCAAAAGGATGCTCACCACCATGTTGACCAGCACCTGAGAACAGTTGTTCATTACCAGACACATCATCTGGTAAACTGCTCCAGTCAACAACTCCTGGTGTGAAGAAGCTGTGTTTTTGAAGTTGATTAGGTTGATGAGATTGGGATGGTTGAGGCTCAGGGAGTGCATGTGGTTGCTGAGCAGTGGGTGCTTGAACCTGGCCTGGTTGTGGCATGTAATAGCAGGGGTATGGATATGGCATTGGCCCCTGTGGAACAAAATATGCAGGAGATTGTGGTTGATGATGATAACCAGAATTGACAGGTTGTTGCCCTCTGTTTTGTTGACTATTGCCAGGGAAAGTCACAAAAGGTGCAGGAGAGTAGATCCAGATGATCTACATTCTCTTGCAAAGTGCCCAAGCCTGTGGCATTTATGGCACTTCAACTTACTCTTGTCAAAACCAACTTTGGTTTTGCCAGAGAGTCCTGGGAATTTCCTTCCAGTTCTTTTGTAGAACTTCTGAGATATGATATTATCAAGGCCATTTGGCTCAAAATATCCATCTCTTCTAAGTCATCATCAGCAATCCCCTTGAGATCATCCATGATGAAACATAGATTGTCACTATTACTACCAACAGAATGACTATCAACACTCACAAAGGCAGGCTCAGAAGTGTTTGTAGAGAAATCAATATGCTCATCATACTGGCTTTCAGATGACGCATATTCTGACTCTTGATGTCCAATCAGGGCAGTGTTTCCTTGGACAAAATCCTCAGTGAGCTTGCCAGATGAAACCAATTTCCTTTTCTGCTCTATCTCTCTCTCAAATGTAAGCAGTTTCCATGAAGTTGGGTGAGAGATAGGCGATCAACATCAGCATTTGAGCGTAGAACAATGGTATATGTGTTCCATCTCTCAGGCAGTGATCTTAAGAATCTATGGTTCATCTGACTCCTGGTATATTCATGTTTAACCACTTTCAATTCAGAAATTAAACATGAAAACCGCTCAAATTGTTGAGTCAGAGTCTCACCCTTTCTATGAGAGAAAGTCTCATATTGTTGGGCGAGGATTTCCCTGTTGTTTGCTAAAACCTCATCAGTACCACCAAATTGTTCTTTGATGGCATTCCAGAGGTCATGAGCAGATTCACAATGCAGAAGCCCAGAGTAAATCTCATTAGGAATAGCCATAGCCAAAATTCCATGGGCTTTTGCATCGATTTCAAACAACTTCTTGTCCTCATCGGAGTATTGCTCCTTCTTCTTTGGAACCAACTGGTTTGTTTCGGATCATTCACCATTGGCTTATGTGGTCCATGTACCACAGATGTCCAACAACCTGAGCTATTGACAGACAGGTGATGGAGCAATCTTCTCTGCCAAATGTTATACTCATTCCTCACCAAGATCGGAGGCTTGGTAGAGGATCCAGTATTGAAAGGATCATTCGAAGAAGTAGTCATTGTGAAAATCAGACAGATTCAAGTAAAATCACAAAAAATTTAGCTCAAAACCACACAGAACCTCAAATAAAGCGGCCAGAAGCGATACACTCTCAATCTCTATAACAGATCCTTGCGAATTTGCTAATTCAATTAAACTTAGAGCGATTGAACAGTTTCAATGATCAATTGTTAGATCGATCAATGATTAACCTGCTCTGATACATTTGTTAAGATCTCAGCCCTTGGTTTAATCGATTGAACAGATATAGCAGCGGAATAGCTCAGAATTAGACAAATTCAAACAAGAACATTCGATTAAACGATAAGAGAATTTTGTATAGAGAGAGAAATATCCGACAAAAGGAATATTAGATTAAGATTGTCGGCCTCAAAGGCACGATTACAGGTGAGTCATCCTTCCTTATAAAGGAAAGAGTGACGTAGGCTGATGTCACTTGAAAGTGACATGTAACCGTTTGATAACTACTGATGTTTAACAACTACTGAAGATGTCAACAAATGACATCTTCTTACAAATGTTCCTAAGTGTTAAACATCTTATTTACAACTACTGAAAAACATAAAACTACTGAACTACAACAACTGAAGAACAACCTCTTCAGTTGTTTACAAGTACTGAAAAGAAAGTAAACAAACTACTGAAAAGAAAAGAAAACTACTGAAGAAGAAAAACCATCACAACAATGAAGAAGCCCTCTTCAGCTGTTGTCATCAGCTGTTAACATCAGCTGATGTCTTCAGTACTTGAACATCAGACTTTGTCTTTCAGCTGTTG
This sequence comes from Flaveria trinervia, assembly GCA_025506515.1. Classification (NCBI taxonomy): domain Eukaryota; kingdom Viridiplantae; phylum Streptophyta; class Magnoliopsida; order Asterales; family Asteraceae; genus Flaveria; species Flaveria trinervia. The sequence continues at coordinate 33,782,600 of CM046456.1, forward strand.
ATCTTCAGTCTTTGTCTTCAGTACTGTTGAAGTCTTCAGACTTTAGATCTTCAGCTGTTGTCTCAGTCTTTGTCTTCAGTACTTCAGACGTACTTCAGCAGTTGTATTCTTCAGACTTTGTAGAACAGCTGATCAGGTCTTCTTCAGCTGTTGTGATGTTCTGGGGACTTAGAGGTTTCTCTGATCAGGCTCATTGGTTCTTTTGGTCCAACAAATCCCCCTGAACCAATGCAGCCAAAACCTCTAATTATTGACGATCCCACTTATTTTGGCAGATAGATGGTCTTTTATCTCTGATCAGATGAGAAGTGACCCCTTTTTCAGCACGGCCTGGAAGAAGTCTCATGATGATCTGTTGGCATGATATGGTTGGGGACTCTGTATTGGGGACTGGACACCGAGCTGTTGCCCAACATGAGATCTTCCCGTGTATCAGCCTATATGATCCCTGGTTGTGGTAAGCCCTTTAAAAACATGATTTGCTCATCCTTGTCAGCACTCGGGCACACATCAAATAATCCTTCTCGGCCATACACTTCAGATATGTACTTGGCCTGGTTTTCCATTCTTGAGCTCAACCGTGGTTATTTGTCTATAAGGCAAACCTCATCTGGATGAGTCCCTTCTAGAGAAGGTTGAGCTCTTCTTGTTGAAGTTTTCAAAGCTTTGAACCATCCCTTCTTTAATTTTGTTCTCTAACATCTTTTGAGGTGGTTGTTGGATTCATAGGCTTTCTTGAATTCTTCAACAATTTCCCAGAGGGGACACTACAAGAACCACAGTGATGTCTTGTCGACAACTCTCTTCACGTGGCCCTTGTATCTGAAGGAATTTTCTTCTTGACAATCGGTGTGCCACCTAGGATCAGGCCATATCCTTACTCTTTCCCTTTGGGTTTGAGATGAGGAGGAGACTCAAAACCAAATGAGGTCGAAAGAGAAGGATGGAGAGACCTCTAACTGAGTGGGAGCTATGTTTCCACTCTAGTCCTTTTGGATTGAACAGGAGGGAGCTTGCTTAATTAGAGTAGATTGAACAAGGGTTCGTTTGGGGCATCTTTGATAAGTGATGGTGATGGGTGGAGAAGGTAGTGTTGGCATTGTGGTGGTGGTTGCTGGTGTGGGTTCATCACCTGTGGGGTGAATAGGGATGTCACCAGGAGCTATGCGCTCAATCATACCTGGAAGCAGAGTGGTGTACCTTCCAGTGAAGTTGGTGGATACCTTCTTCAATGTCTTGAAGATGGTAGGCTGCATGTGGGGAACAGTCAGAGCAGCTGCACAGACAAGCATGCTCTGGTCCAACTTACAGTTGATTTTGTTTTAAAGGAATCTAGGATACATACTATCAGATTTGAGAACACAAATCATGAGTAATTGAAGTGCAGGCCTCTCACCAATCAATGAACTAAGCATCCTAGTTCATAAGGATTTGATCCCATCCTCCGGATTTGTTGGACAAGCAACGAAGAACAACATGCAGGAGGAACTTCCAATTGTAGGAGAAGTTGAACTTGTAAACTGTTAGGATCAGTTATTTAAGTTTGATTAATTAGAGTAGATTGTAGCGGAATTCGAACAATGAATTAGACAATTTAGCAAGAACTCAATTGATATTCAATGGAATAGTACACGGTTATAGAGAGAGAGAATTCTGCAAAAGGAATATTTCATTCAAATGCTTTCGTGGTGACTGAAAGTCAAATGTTACAATTAGGTCAACATTCCTTATATAAGGAATGTGACGTCTGCTGATGTCACTTGATAGTGACATCTAACAAAATTATACAAACAACTGAAACTATGCAAACTACTGAGAATGTTCTCAACAACTGATCACATCTCATAGAATGCTAAGTACAAGAACATAAAACTACTGGACTAAAACTACTGAAACTATAAACTACTGAAAGGTAAATTACAAATACTGAAAAGGAAAACCATCACAACTACTGAAGTTAATAACTTCAGCTGTTGTGACAACTACTGATCACTCTGGTCTTCAGTCTTTGTCTTCAGTCTTTGTTCTTCAGACTTTTATTTTAGACGTTGTCTCAGCTGATAGCTTCAGACTTTGTCTTCAGTACTTCACTTTCAGACTTTGTCTTCAGTACTTTACTTTCAGACTTTGTCTTCAGTAGAAATCTTCAGATCTTGTCTTCAGACCTTGTAATCAGCTGATGTCTTCAGCTGTTGTGATCTTCTTCAGCAGTTGTAATGTCTATAGGACTTAGAGGTTTTTCTGATCAGGCTCATGGTTCTTTTGGTCCAACAAACTCCCCTGAACCAATGCAGCCAAAACCTCTAAGTTTATTGATGATCCCACTTATTCTTTGGCAGAAACACCCTTTGATCAGATTCAGAGGTAATCATGTAAGCACAGGCCGGGAAAGGTTCTGATCTTTTGATTGGCTAAGTGTGGAAGGGAACTCTGTCTTGGGAAACTGGACACAGAGTCTTGTTCCAACCATGAAACCTAATTCCCATTGATGAGTCTGTAAGACTCTCTTGCATAGGCCTCAGGAGAACAACTTGTTCCTCCTTGGTGAGTTCTTCTGCTTCTCCCTCAAAGAAGAACTCAGGGCCATAATATTCAACAGATACCTTACTGTCTTCCCATTCTTCAGCTCAATAGTTTTGATCTCTCTGTATACGATTCATCTGGATGAGAGCCTTCTAGCAACAAATAGAGTTCACTCTTTTGAAGATCTTCAAGTCTTTTGTATAACAGCCCCTTCTTGATCATTTTGTTCTCAAGTAGAGATTGAGGAGTTGTCTTTGAATTGTGTGCTCTCTTGAATTCTTCTATAATCTCCCAGGGTGAGACTACTTTGGCCAACTTAATTGCAGCATTCAAAGTCTTATCCACTTGGCCATGATATCTACTTGGTATGTTCTTCCTGTGTATTCTGGAATTTACCCTGGGGTCTGGCCAAATCCTCACTCTTTCTCTTTGATGTGGAATGTATGCCTAAGAGTGTACAGCCTCAGAGCTTGTTTCTTCATTGCTTGAATGGATGAGGACTGAGGAAAGTCCTTGTCAACCATTTTGAGAAATTGCTCATCATGCTGCTTCTGCTGTCTACTTCTTCAATCTTCACTTTCACCCATTTGCATTTGCAAGTCAGGTGTGATCATCTGTTGACTTCTGGGCTCAGGTGTTTTAAGTTTAAGAACAGCAGAGATTGGCAGAATGTCTTCATTCTCATCCTCTTCTTCTTCTTCTTCTACCCTCAACACCCTTCTCCTCCTTCTGGGTGTATCAGGTGTGATCATCTGCTGACTTCTGGGCTCAGGACTTTTCTCCATCAGACTTTGCTCAGCAGTATTTTGGTCCTCCCCCTCAATCATTGAGGTATTCCCAGTGTTAATTGGTTTCTGGGGAGGGGGTAAGGAATGCAGCTGACTCAGCACTTTAGCAACTAGAAGGGTTGGGCTTTGAGGGGCGGTTGCATTTGGAGATTGGTCAGAAGCAGATTGCACCCAGGGTGAGAGATGCTCTTTAATGGTAACCTTCCCAACTGAGATAGGTTCCAGTAATATGGTATCCCCAATTTGGTTGCAACAGGATCCTGTGGAGAGGATACCTGTGCGTTTCAGCTGGTTGAGTCTCTGACATGACTGGGGGGTTAGAACCAGTATGTGTTTCCTGTATTGGTGGTACAGGGGCATCCTCAGGGGACTCATCTCCCTGAGTATCCTTTTTGGGCTTTTGGGGTTTGGTTTGGTGGGGACTTTGGATCTGGAGGTGAAGGCTGTGGTTTTCCCTCTACTTGGGTTTGAGCAGCCGAGCAGCCCCTTTAAGAGTAGGGTCAGAGTTATGCCTGGAGTATACCTCAGCTAAGACAGCTGGAGCAGGGACTCCAAGACCAACAAGGCCTTCAGATTTTAATTGATTTAAAATTATGGCCATCAGAAACTTGGGATATAATAACCATCTGTTTGTCACAGGTTTCTGAGTTATATCCTTAAGTTCCAGAAACACTATCTCAGAAAAATTTAGAGTTTGTCGTTCAAAGATAGAGTACAAAACCTGTTGCCATCGTGAGGACATCTGATCCCATGAAGATGTCTTTGAAGCAAGGCAGACATTCACCATGTGGAAGATAAGTCTTTCATCATGGAAGTGCTTTTTGAGAATGGTTGTAGCACTTATGTCTCCTTCATACCCGTTGTTGATGAAGACATATCAATGGTGCCTTTCGTGTATTCTATAATACAGGTGGCATCATGCAAATTTAGGGTTTTGCGAATGATGTCAGGGGTGATTACCACCTGTTTCTGGTTGACCAACGACTGGAGAGTGATTTGGCTATCATTTTCACCAGTTGTTACAGAGACGTTGGTCCAGAATTGGTTTAAGGAATCGGGTTATATGGTAGGATTCAAAAGAAAGGCGGTTCTGTATTGGAATCCACCATAAATCGATGGCATTATCAAATTTGTTCCAAAAGGCCGATTTCGAGAGGTAGGCAACACAGTTGTGTCTGGGTTTAAGTTTCATGGTCGCCATTGTTGAGAGAGAAAAGGATAGAAAACGGCTAATGAAACGTTGGGCTATAAGTGCAGGTATTTATAGGTTAAGAAAAGGCTGAAAAGAAAATGACTGAAAGTGTTGGTGTTGTCATCAGTTGTATGAAAACAACTGAAGACTTAGTTTTAACTATCAAACATTTGAAACAACTGAAGACTTGGCTTTGGTCATCAGTAGTTATGAAACTATTGAAAACCTTGTTTTTGGCTTCAGGTGTAGGAAACAACTGAGGACTTGGTGTTAGTCATCAGTAGTTTCATGGTTTTGTCATCAGTTGTTTAAGGTGAAACACAGTTTGTGGAAACGATTGAAGAGAAAATTCTCATCAGTAGTTTTCGTCAATTCTTAGCTTTTCCGCTGTTTCATACTGTCCTCCACACTTACTCATCAGACTTTTTAGCTGTTTTCAGTTGTCTCATAGGACATCATACTTATCTGTTTTTACTGACATCATTAGTTATAACTACATCAGTAGTTGTAACTGCATCAGATTCTTTTAACAGAAAGTACAGTATTATAAGTAATTTGTCTTCAGTAGTTATGAAACCAACTGAGAATAAAACTTATCAGTACTTATTTGTGACATGTTTACTAATGGTCATCAGTACTTGTTTACTGAGATCATCAGTAGTTGTCACTTATTCTAGCTGCAGCATACCAAGCCTGAACACAAGGTTTTGGAAAGTTGAACTGTCCAAAGGCTTAGTAAATATATCTGCAAGCTCATCAGCACTTGACACAAACTTTGGATCAATCAGACCTTTTTCAAAACAATCCCTAATAAAATGGTGTCTGATCTCTATATGTTTGGTCCTAGAATGCTGGACTGGATTCTTGACAATACACAGAGCCGAAGCACTATCCACTAACAATGGAGTTTTAGTCTCTGTAATGCCATAATCCAATAATTGGTTCTGTAGCCAGAGTACCTGATTGTACAGCTTGCAGCAGCAATGTACTCTCCTTCAGCAGTGGATGTAGCAACAGATGTTTGTTTCTTACTCTGCCAAGAAATCAAACAGTTGCCTAGGAATTGACATCCACCAGAAGTTGACTTTCTGGTTAACTTACACCCTGCATAGTCACTATCAGAAAAAGCAACTAATTTGCAAGAGTGTCCAGTGGAATACCAAAGACCTAGAGATTGTGTACCTTGCAGATATCTAAAGAACCTCTTGACTACAATCAAATGAGACTCTTTAGGAGCAGCCTGAAATCTTGCACAAACACAAGTTGCAAACATAATATCTGGTCTAGAAGCTGTTAAGTACATCAAGGACCCAATCATACATCTGTAAACTGTTTCATCAACAGCTTTACCTTTCTGATCTACATCCAGTTGTGTGGTGTTGCACATGGGCGTAGAACAAGGCTTACAGTTTTGTAAATCAAACTTATTCAAAAGATTTTTTGTATACTTTGACTGATGAATGAAGGTTCCATCAGCCTGTTGTTTGATTTGGAAGCCGAAAGAACTGTAATTCTCCCATTGCACTCATTTCAAACTTTTGTTTCATTAAACTTGTAAAATCATCACACAATTGGGGATCATAGGATGCAAAAATTATATCATCAACATAAATTTGAACAAGTAGCTTATGCTGATCACTTTCTTAATAAACATAGTTTTATCTATGGAGCCTCTAGTGAAATATTGTGAAGAAGAAATTTGAAAGTGTTTCATACCAGCTCTAGGAGCTTGCTTCAACCCATAAAGAGTCTTATCAAGTTTATACACCTATCAGGATGTTTATTGTCCTCAAAACCTGGTGGTTGACACACATAAACCTCTTCTTTTATTTTTCCATATAAAAAAAGCACTTTTGACATCCATTTGAAAAACTTTAAGATTGTGGAATGCAACATAGGCTAAGAACAATCTAATTGCCTCCAGTCTGGCTACAGGGGAAAAGGTTTCATCATAATCAATACCTTCTTCTTATGAAAATCCCTGTACAACCAGTCTAGCCTTGTTCTTGACAATAAGCCCATTTACATCAGTTTTATTCCTAAACACCCACTTAGTGCCTATTGCACACTTACCTGGGGGTAGAGGAACCAGTTCCCACACTTGCTGCTTTTTGAACTGAAGTAGCTCAAACTGCATGGCTTCAACCCATCCATTGTCTCTTAAAGCAACATGATAGTTCTTTGGCTCTAGCTGACTGATGAACAGAGCATAGAACCAGAAGTTGGACTATTGACTTCTGGTTGAGACACCAGTATTGATATCACCAATGATTTGAGACATGGGTTGATTCTTCAGCTCTTGGTACACTATAAGATCAGTGCAAGTGTTCGTAGCAGTTCAACAGCAACAGATGTTGATCTAGACTCTTGAAACCAAGTATGAGATGGCAATTCAAATGATGTAGAGGAGTTAGAAATCTCATCAGCATTTGTTGTGGATGGAGCTGCTGAAGCTACAGGAACATCAAGTTTAGTAGACTCAGGCAGTTGATCACTAAACTTGAATAGGTGAGTACTGATATCATCATCATCTTCAGTACCACCAGGTGGAAGACTTGCTACAGAAGATGATTTATTCACATGATCTGCAACAGCTGGAGGGTAATAAGGAACATATTGCAGTATATCCAGATCAAACAACTCCACAAGGTTTTGTGGAATTTTATCCTTAGGAGATTCATTGAACTTCACATGCAAGGTTTCTTCAACTATCTTTGTTCTGCAGTTGAAGACTCTGTTAGCCTTGCATGTGGATGAATATCCTACAAAATACTCTGCCATCCACCTTAGGATCAAATTTGTGGAGTTGATCCTTTGTGTTGAGAATGAAACAAGGACACCCAAAGGCTTTGAAGAATGAAATTCGAGGAGCCAAATGATGTAGAACTTCATATGGAGTCTTCATCAACCTCTGATTTACTAAAACTCTATTCTGCACATAGCAAGCTGTGTTGACATGGACCTTGCAACTTTAATTAGGGTCCTGTTCTTTCTCTCCACTACTCCATTTTGTTCTGGAGTCCTTGGGATGCTATACTGCCTCTTGATTCCCTTTGAGAGATAAAATCATCAAGTGTATGGTTTCTGAATTTGTTCCATTATCACTCCTTATGCACTTGACTGATAGGGAATACTGCTTCTCAACATACAACACAAAGTTTATAATCTTCTAAGTAACCTCGTCCTTTGAATGCAAGAAGAAAGTCCATACAAATCTGGAGTAATCATCCACAATTACCAGACATATTTCTTCTTTGCCATGCTCATCACTCTCACAGGACCAAATAGATCCATGTGCAGTAACTGCAAGCAGGCAGTGGACTTAGGTTCTTCAATAGGAGGGAATGAGACTTTGTGTTGTTTTCCTTTCAAACAAGCAGTGCAGGTTTCATCACAGTGGAACTCCTTTATTGGTAGACCTCTCACTAAACTATTGTGGATCAGCTGATTCATGTTTTTGAGATTTACATGACCCAGCCTTCTGTGTCACAGTTTAGATTCCTGAGGAGAGGCTTTGGAGAAGTGGCAAGGATGACCCTTCAAATCAATCTTCTTTGACAAATCTAGGGCATATACTCTTCCAATCCTATTGGCCTTCAGGAGAGTATGTTCATCCATACCTTATCAATCAGCCTTAGAACTGTGGAAGACAGAATCCTGCAGTTATGGCTTGTGAAAATGCAACATGCCCTTTATCACACATCTGACTGACACTCAGTAGATTATACTTGAGATTCTCCACATGGTTAACATCATCAAATCTGATTTCTCCATTAGACACATATCCTTTCCCGATGATGTAACCCTTAGCATCATTTCCAAATGAAACAAATCCCTTCTTTCCTTGAGAGTAGTCATTAAGAAGAGAATTGCTCCCTGTCATATGCATAGATCCTCCACTGTCTACATACCAGATGCTTCTTTGGCATGCTGAAGAACCCTGCATTCATCACAAGGAACTAGTTAGGTTTTGAGACCCAAACCTTTTTGGTTTTGGGTCTGTTTTCATCAACAGATTTAACCATAACTTGTTTCTCATGATTAACAGCTGATGAAGGTGGAGATGGTGCTGAAATGGATTCCTTGTATTTGGCTTGGAATACCTTTTCAGTGGTTTGATCACAGGTGCATCTAGTTGGTTAACTCTCCCCAACAAATGCTGAACCATCATAACAAGTTATGTCTGATTTGTAGCTAAAGCTTTCAACTCTTGTGACACATCAGTACTTGTTTTTGATGAGTTCTTGTGGCCCACCATTTCCTCCTTGAAATTCATAGACTTAGTCTGATTTTTATTATGAGGAACACTATCAGCTGTTTTATGATAAACCCTATCCTTCTTTTTGGATTTGGGTGAAGCATTGGGTTTATCAATTTGGGATGACTGTGGTACAAACTTGGTCTTAAACTCATTTTTCATTTCATCCATCTACATTTTAATGAGCTTATCTCTGTTGAGTTTGGAACCTTTTTTGTACCAACATTCATCAGAAAGATGATTGAGTTTACCACATATGTCACATGGCTTATTCTTCATCTTGGATTGATCAACTGCTGAAGTGGAAACTACTGAAGGTGTGATCTTCAGTACTTTCCTCCTTTCAGTACTTGTGTTAAGTACAGAAGGATCTGTAACAACTGAAGACTTGTTCTTCAGCTGTTCTCTATCCGTCCTGAAGACCGTATGATAGATTCCTCAGCAGTTGTTAATCCTTTTATTTCAGTTGATTTGAAATGCTTTTCAGATGTTGTGACTTGCCCTTCAGTACTTGAGGTAATTTGAGGAACAACATCTAAAGTACTCAGCTTCATGTGCTTATCAGCAGTTAACCTATCAGGCAATTGATTTGCTGAGGTATCAATACTGATTTCATCTTCTGATTTTGGGTGATCTCTTGAGGATGATACACATGATGATGTGGTTTGGAAATTACTTTCACCTTTAGGTTTTACTATTGATTTTGGAGTAAAATCTGTAGGTGTTGCATGTGATTGTAACCTATTCCAAACTTCACATTCGAAGCTGTTTGCTTGCTGAGAAGCATTTCAAATCCCTTGCAGGATGATACCCAGTGGTCACACTCAACTTGGGTAGCTGGAAGTGTTTCTTTGAGATCTCTGTGGTTCTCAAGAATGACCTCAACCTTAGCCTTTTCATCATTTAATTGGCATTTATGCTTATAAATCTCATCATCTTTATCTTTAAGGATAGACTCATACTCAGCTTTTCTTTTGGAAAGGTTTGCTCAAGCTCAATATTTTGATTTATTAAAGCTTTGCCTCTCTAATAGAGATAAATGCAGCTATGCAAGATTCAGAACATAGCTTGGCCTTAGCCTCAAAGGATACCTGGGTTACCTGTGATGAAGATGCATTGGAGCATGAACCCTCAGTAGATTCCAGGGCCATGAGAGCAAGATTCCCAAAAGGATGTTCACCACCATGTTGACCATCACTAGCAAATAATTGCTCATTACCAGAAAGATCATCTGGTAAACTACTCCAGTCAACAGCACCAGGGGTGAAGAAACTGTGGTAAGGCTTGAGGTTGTTGTGCAGTAGGAACTTGAACTTGATTTGGCTGTGGCATGTAATAGCAGGGATATGGATATGGCATTGGACCCTGATAGACAAAATATGCAGGAGATAGAGGTTGTGAGTGATGACCAGAACTAGCAGGATGTTGCCCTCTGTTTTGTGAACTATTGCTTCGAAAAGTCACAAAGGGTGCAGAGGAGTTAGATCCAGTTGATCTACACTCTCTTGCAAAGTGCCCAAGCCTGTGGCATTTATGACACCTCAACTTACTCTTGTCAAAACCAACTTTGGTTTTGCCAGAGAGTCCTAGAAATTTCCTACCAGTTCTCTTGTAGAATTTTTGAGATCTGATATTATCAAGTCCATTTGGCTCAGAATATCCGTCTCTTCTAAGTCATCATTAGCAATACCTTTCAAATCATCCATAATGAAGCACAAATTGTCACTATTACAGCCTGACTGACTATCAACACTAACAAATGCATGATCAGAACTGTTTGAAGAGAAATCTATATGCTCATCATAATGGCTTTCTGATGCAGCATATTCTGACTCATGACCAATCAAGGCAGTGTTCCCTGGTACAAAGTCATCAGTGAGCTTTCCTGATGATGCCAGTTTCCTTTTCTGCTCTATCTCTCTTTCAAATGTAAGCAGTTTCCCATGGAGTTGGGTGAGAGATAGGCTATCCAGATTTGCACTAGAACGTAGGACAATGGTATATGTGTCCCATCTCTCAGGCAGTGATCTGAGGAATCTGTTGTTCATCTTGCTATTAGTGTATTCATGTTTGACCATTTTCAGCTCAGAGATCAAACAGGAAAAACGCTCAAACTGTTAAGTCAGTGTCTCAACCTTCCTATGAGAGAATGTCTCATATTGTTGGGCAAGGATCTCTCTGTTGTTTGCTAAGACCTCATCTGTTCCACCAAATTGTTCTTCAATGCATTCCAGAGGTCATGAGCAGTTTCATGATGCATAAGCCCAGAATAGATTTCATTCGGCAGTGCCATGGCCAGAATTCCATGGGCTTTAGCATCAATCTCAAACAGTTTTCGATCCTCATCTGAGTATTGTTCCTTATTCTTCGGAACCATTTGGTTGGTTTCCGGATTGTTCACCATAGGCTTGTGTGGACCATGTACCACAGATGTCCACAACCTGAACTGTTAACAGACATGATGGATTCTTCTCGTTGCCATATGTTATACTCAGTCCTAACCAGCATCAGAGGCTTGGTTGAGGAGCCAGTATTGTGAGGGTCATTAGAAGGAGTAGTCATTCTTAGATTCAATCAAATTCAATTAAGTTTTAACCGATTTAGCGCAAAACACAACAAACTCAATACGAACCAAGAGAAATCTCAAAGCAAATAACCGAATGCAGCAGAAATTCAATCTCTATAACCAATTCTTGCAAATATGCTAATTCAATCAAACTTAAGTATCGAAATAGAAGTTTCAATGATCAATTGTTAGATCGATCAATGATTAACCAGCTCTGATACCATTTGTTAGGATCAGTGATTTAAGTTTGATTAATTAGAGTAGATTGCAGCGGAATTCGAACAATGAATTAGACAATTTAGCAAGAACTCAATTGATATCAATGGAATAGTACATGGTTAAAGAGAGAGAGTGAATTCTGCAAAAGGAATATTTCATTCAAATGCTTTCGTGGTGGCTAAAAGTCACGCGTTACAATTAGGTCAACATTCCTTATATAAGGAATGTGACGTCTGTTGATGTCACTTGATAGTGACATCTAACAGAATTATACAAACAACTAAAACTATGCAAACTACTGAGAATGTTCTCAACACTGATCACATCTCAGAGAATGCTCAGTACAAGAACATAAAACTACTAAACTAAAACTACTGAACTATAAACTACTAAAAGTAAATTACGAGTACTGAAAAGGGAAAACCGACACAACTACTAAAGTTAATAACTTCAACTGTTGTGACAAATACTGATCACTCTGGTCTTCAGTCTTTGTCTTCAGTCTTTGTTCTTCAGACTTTTATTTCAGACGTTGTCTTCAGCTGATAGCTTCAGACTTTGTCTTCAGCTGATAGCTTCAGACTTTGTCTTCAGTACTTCACTTTAAGACTTGTCTTCAGTAGAAATCTTCAGATCTTGTCTTCAGACTTTGTCTTCAGACCTTGTAATCAGCTGATGTCTTCAGCTGTTGTGATCTTCTTCAGCAGTTGTAATGTCGTGGGACTTAGAGGTTTTTCGATCAGGCTCATTGGTTCTTTTGGTCCAACATAAACAGTCGACCTGCTAATGTCTCCACATATCCCATTAGGATATAAGTGCTATCCAAATCTTCCTTGGGAATTTAGTGGACTCCTTCATCATGAAGCTCAGGTGCTCCCTGATGAGTTTTTCTGTGATCAACTCCTGTCACAGATGCTGGCCGCATACAAACGAATCCCATTTAGTGTTCGACCTACCATTTCCCTAAAATTCTGCCATTTGGTTGGAGTAAACAGTGGGGTTAATAGTATGGCAGTGTAGTAGTTGATTGGGTGAGAAAGAGATAATTTCAGAGAAGTCCCATCTTTTGAGAATCAAGAAGTGTGCTTGGTTGTGCTGAGGGTTTCGTGCCATTTGGGATAGGTGATGTAGATGATTTTGAGCTTAGGTAATTATGGAGAGGAGAAATTTCTAGGGCAGTAAAAATGCAAGTAAGAAGATGACATTGAACAGTCGATATTATTTAAAAAATGATGGTAAGGCTGTATTGAGGTTAGGATAAGGTGATGTGTTAGGATCAGTGATCTAAGTTTGATTGATTAGAGAGTATTGCAGCAGAATTCGAACAATGAATTAAACAATTCACAAGAACACAATTGATATTCAATTAACAGTAAATGGTTATAGAAAAAGGTATTCTGCAAAAGAGATATTTCATTCATATGCTTTCGTGGTGGCTCAATGTCACACTTTACAATTAGGTCAACATTCCTTATATAGGATATGTGACGTCTGCTGATGTCACTTGATAGTGACATCTAACAGAATTATTCAAACTACTGAAATTTCTCAACACCTGATTACATCTCAAAGAATGCAAGTACAAGAAACATAAAACTACTGAAACTAAACTACTGAAACTAAATTACAAGTACTGAAAGGAAACCATCACAACTACTGAAGTTGATAACTTTAGCTGTTGTGACAACTACTGATCACTTTGGTCTTCAGTATTTGTTCTTCAGACTTTGTTCTTCAGACTTTTACTTTCAGACTTTGTCTTCAGCTAATAGCTTCAGACTTTGTCTTCAGTACTTTACTTTCAGACTTTGTCTTCAGTAGTAGTCTTCAGTTCTTGTCTTCAGACTTTGTCTTCAGTATTTTGTGATCAGCTGATGTCTTCAGCTGCTGTGATCTTCTTCAGCAGTTGTAATGTCTGTGGGACTTAGAGGTTTTTCTGATCAGGCTCATTGGGTCTTTTTGTCCAACAAACTCCCCCTGAACCAATGCAGCCAAAACCTCTAAACTTATTGATGATCCCACTTATTCTTGGCAGAAACACCCTCTTGATCAGCTTCAGAGGTAATCAGTTAAGCACAGGCCGGGAAAAGGTTTCTAATCTTTTGATTGGCTAAGTATGGAAGGGAACTCTGTTTTGGGGAAACTGACACAGAGTCTTATCCCAACCATGAAACCTAATTCCCATGAATGAGTCTATAAGACTCACTAGCATAGGCCTCAAGGAGAACAACTTGTTCCTCCTTGGTGAGTTCTTCTGCTTCTCCCTCGAAGAAGAACTCTGGGCCATAATACTCAGACAGTATCTCACTGTCTTTCCATTTTTCAACTCACAGTTGTTATCTCTCTATAAGCAATTCATCAGGGTGAGAGCCTTCAAGCAACAACTGGAGTTCACTCTTCTGAAGATCTTCAAGTCTTTTGTATAACACCCCTTCTTGATCATTTTGTTCTCAAGAATAGATTGAGGGGTTGTCTTGGATTTGTGAGCTCTCTTGAATTCTTCAATGATTTCCCAGGGTGAGACTACCATGGCCAATGTAATTGCAGCATTCAAGGTCTTCTTCACTTGGCCATGATATCTACTTGGTATATTCTTCTTATGAATTCTAGAACTTACCCTGGGGTCTGGCCAGATCCGCACTCTTTCTTTTTATGTTGAAAGTATGTCTAAGAGTGTACAGCCTCAGAGCCTGTTTCTTCATTTCTTGAATGGATGAGGACTGAGGGAAATCCTTATCAACCATCTTGAGAAACTTCTCATCATGCTGTTTCTGCTGTTCTGCTTCTTCAATCTTACCTTCACCATCTGCATTTGCAAGTCAGGAGTAATCACTTGTTGACTTCTGTGCTCAGGTGATTTGAGTTTGAGAACAGCAGAGATTGGCAGACTATCATCATCATCATCCTCTTCTTCATCTTCTTCTACCCTCAACACCCTTCTCCTCCTTTTGGGTGCATCACTGGGTAAGGTTTGAGGTGGTTTTGGGGTAAAGGGATTGGTTTTGTGGGTTGAGTTGTGGGTGGCTTTGTTTAGGGATAGATTTGGGAGATTTTAGAGATAAGGGTTGTTGTTTGAGTGGGAGTGTGAGAAGACTGACTTAGCATTTTAGTGGTGAGTTTGGCTTTGGAGAGCTTTGCCATTTCAGTTCTCTTCCCTGCACCTGTTTCATCCAGTGCTTCATTATCACCCCTTATTATAGCCTCCAGCAGAGCAGATCTTCTTGGTTATCTCCAGGATACTGTCTCTGGACCAGGCCTTTATCTCTATCAATGATCTTCCAGATTTGGCAATGAATCTGATCATTATCTCCAATCTTTCCCTTTCCAACACACTATAACCAGCCCATCTAGTTTGAATCTCTTCTATTTCCAGCCTTCTGATCTCAGTGTCTAGTGTAGCTGTGTCATGACCTTGTCGAAGAGCTGATCTATAATTTTAACCATGATCTGCTGTGAGCTTCATCAGCATCTTTGACAAGATCTTCTAAGGATTTATCTTCATCAGCTTTTGACTCAGCACTTTTCTTTCTTTTATATGTGATCAGCTGTTCTGAGATCAGTTCTTTCTCCACCTCCTTCTCTTTTGCAGGTTCTTTCTCATCATCAACTCTTTTTCTTTTCTTTTCTTTCACTGCCTTAGACTTGAAAGTCTCCCCCTTTTGGTTGCATTGGGATCAGGGGTTTGAAAGGCAGAAAGAGATTTGTGAACAACATCATCAATGAGTTTGTAGATTTGAGGATATCCTCTCATCAATGGCTTTATGCACTATGTCAGTGATGATGGGAGTGATGAGAGGTAAGGAGTTTTGAAAGATAGCAACCATCTGCTCAGAGGGGTTCTGTCCCTGAGAGGTGGTGCCAAAAGCAGTGGCTGGTGGCTTAGTTATGTGTATTGGCTCAGTGTTTGGGGAACCTTCAATTGAAGGTGCCATCTGTGGGGTTTGTGAGGTAGATGGACTTTGATCCTGAGACATTTTGGCTAACAACTCTTTGAGTCTGCTCACCTCAGTCTCAAGGATGGTATTATGGGCTAATACATCATAGAAAAAGCCCAGGTCATCATCAGTTTGTGCTGAATCACCTGACCTCCTGATGGAATCAGGATGTACATGCTCTGAGTGTAGATCAGAAACATGTGCCCCTTGTTCTTGGTACTGGGGACTTCCTGCCTCAGGACTATTTCCTTCATTGGCAGTTGCCTCTGGTAGGTCTTATGGATGTTACCAACTTCATCCTGATCATTTGCTGAATCAGTAGAAGTGGCAGCCTTACCAGATGTTCTAACCTCCGTTTCTACACTTGGAGAGTGAACATGTAACCCCTGTGCTGTGGGTTATCAAAAGCATTTTGGTCCTCCCCCTCAATGTTGAGGTATTCCCAGTGTTAATGGTTTCTGGGGAGGGGGTGAGGAATGCAACTGACTCAGCACTTTAGCAACTATCAAGGTTGGGCTTTGAGGGTGGTTGCATGTGGAGATTGGTCTGAAGCAGATTGCACCCGGGGAGAGAGTGCTCTTCAATGGTAACCCTCTCAATGAGATAGGTTCCAGAATGTGGGATCCCCAATTGTGGTTGCAACAGGATCCTGTGAGAGGTACCTGTGCGGCTCAGCAGGTTGAGTCTTGGACATAACTGGGGGGTTATAACCAGTATGTATTTCCTGTGTTTGTGGTACAGGGGCATCCTCAGGGGACTCATCTCCCTGAGTAGCCTTTTTGGGCTTTTTGGATTTGGGTTTGGTGGGGACTTTGGATCTGGAAGTGGAGGCTGTGGGTTCCCTCTGCTTGGGTTTTAGCATCCGGGCAGCCCTTTAAGAGAGTAGGGTCTGAGTTATGTCGGAGTATACCTCAGCTAAAACAGCTGGAGCAGGGACTCCAAGACCAACAAGGCCTCAGATTGTAATTGATTCAAAATTATGGCCATCAGAACCTGGGATAAGTATCCATCTGTTTGCCACAGGTTTCTGAGCCAGATCCTTTAGTTCCATGAACACTATCTCAGAAAAATTTAGATTTTGGCGTTCAAGGATAGAGAACAATACCTGTTGCCATCGGGAGACATCTGATCCCAAGAAGATGTCTTTGATGCAAGGCAGACATTCACCATATGAAGATAAGTCTTCACATCATGGAAGTGCTTTTTAAGTATGGTTGTAGCACTTAGGTCGCCTTCATACCCATTATGGATAAAAGACATATCAATGGTGCCTTTCGGGTATTCTTTAGGATAGGTGCATCATGCAAATTTAGGGTTTTGCGAATGATTTCGGGGGTGATGAGCACCTGTTTTTGGTTCACCAACGACTGGAGAGTGATTTGTCTATCATTCTCACCAGTTATTACAGAGACGTTGGTCCAGAACTGGGATAAGGAGTCAGGATATATGGTAGGATTCAAAAAAAGGTTTCTGTATGGGAATCCACCATAAGATCGATGGCAGTGTCAAACTTGTTCCAGAAGGCCGATTTCGAAGGTAGGCAACACAGTTGTGTCGGGGTTTGAGTTTCATGGTCGCCATTGTTGAGAGAGAAAGGTTTGAAAACGGAATGAAACGTTTGTCTATAAGTGCAGGTATTTATAGGTTAAGAAAAGGCTGAAAAGAAAACGACTGAAAGTGTTGGTGTTGGCATCAGTTGTTATGAAAACACTGAAGACGTGGTTTTAACTATCAGACGTTTGAAAACAACTGAAGACTTGGTTTTAGTCATCAGTAGTTGTGAAACTACTGAAAACCTTGGTTTTGTCTTCAGCTGTTGTAAACAACTGAGGACTTGGTATTAGTCATCAGTAGTTGTGAAACTACTGAAACATGGTTTTGTCATCAGCTTTTAGAGTGAAACAGCAGTTTGTGGAAACGACTGAAGTGAAAATTCTCATCAGTAGTTTTCGTCAATTCTTAGCTTTTCAGCTGTTTCATACTGTCCTCAACACTTACTCATCAGACTTTTTAGCTAATTTTAGTTGTTTCATAGGACATCAGTACTTATCTGTTTTTACTGACATCAGGAGTTATAACTACATCAGTAGTTGTAACTGCATCAGTTTCTTTTAACAGATTAGTACAAATTTGTGACATGTTTACTAATGATCATCAGTACTTGTTTACTGAGATCATCAGTAGTTATCACTTATTCTAGCTGCAGCATACCAAGCCTTAACACAAGGTTTTGGAAAGTTGAACTATCCAAGGCTTAGTAATATATCTGCAAGCTCATCAGCACTAGGCACAAACTTTGGATCAATCAGACCTTTTTCAAAACAATCCCTAATAAAATGGTGTCTGATCTCTATATGTTTGGTCCTAGAGTGCTGGACTGGATTCTTGACAATACACAGAGCTGAAGCACTATCCATTAATAATGGAGTCTTAGTCTCTGTAATGCCATAATCCAATAATTGTTTTGAAGCCAGAGTACCTGAGATGTACAACTTGCAGCAGCAATGTACTCTGCTTCAGCAGTGGATGTAGCAACAGATGTTTGTTTCTTACTCTGCCAAGAAATCAAACAGTTGCCTAGGAATTGACATCCACCAGAAGTTGACTTTCTGGTTAACTTACACCCTGCATAGTCACTATCAGAAAAAGCAACTAATTTGCATGAGTGTCCAGTGGAATACCAAAGACCTAGAGATTGTGTACCTTGCATATCTAAAGATCCTCTTGACTGCAATCAAATGAGACTCTTTAGGAGCAGCCTGAAATCTAGCACAAACACAAGTTGCAACACATGATATCTGGTCTAGAAGCTGTTAAGTACATCAAGGACCAATCATACATCTGTAAAGTGTTTCATCAACAGCTTTACCTTTCTGATCTGCATCCAGTTGTGTGGTGTTGCACATGGGAGTAGAACAGGGCTTACAGTTTTGTAAATCAAACTTATTCAAAAGATTTTTGTATATTTTGACTGATGAATGAAGTTCCATCAGCCTTTTGTTTGATTTGCAAGCCTAGAAAGAACTGTAATTCTCCCATTGCACTCATTTCAAACTTTTGTTTCATTAAACTTGTAAAATCATCACACAACTGGGGATCAGAGGATGAAAAATAATATCATCAACATAAATTTGAACAAGTAGCTTATGCTGATCCACTTTCTTAATAACAAAGTTTTATCTATGGAGCCTCTAGTGAAATTATTTTAAGAAGAAATTTGAAAGTGTTTCATACCAGGCTCTAGGAGCTTGCTTCAACCCATAAAGAGCCTTATCAAGTTTATACACCCAATCAGGATGTTTATTGTCCTCAAAACCTCGTGGTTGACAGACATAAACCTCTTCTTTTATTTTACCATATAAAAATGCACTTTTGACATCCATTTGAAAAACTTTAAGATTGTGGAATGCAACATAGGCTAAGAAAAATCTAATTGCCTCTAGTCTGGCTACAGGGGCAAAGGTTTCATCATAATCAATACCTTCTTCTTGTGAAAACCCTTGTACAACCAGTCTGGCCTTGTTCTTGACAATAAGCCCATTTTCATTAGTTTTATTCCTAAACACCCATTTAGTGCCTATTTCACACTTACCTGGGGGTAGAGGAACCAGTTCCCACACTTGCTGCTTTTGGAACTGAAGTAGCTCAAGCTGCATGGCTTCAACCCATCCATTGTCTCTTAAAGCAACATGATAGTTCTTTGGCTCTAGCTGACTGATGAAGAGAGCATAGAAGCAGAAGTTGGACAATTGACTTCTGGTTGAGACACCAGCATTGATATCACCAATGATTTGAGACATGGGGTGATTCTTCAGCTCTTGGTACACTATAAGATCAGTGCAAGTGTTTGTAGCAGGTTCAGCAGCAGCAGATGTTGATCCAGACTCTTGAAACCAAGTATGAGATGGCAAATCAAATGATGTAGAGGAGTCAGAAATCTCATCAGCATTTGTTGTGGATGGAGCTGCTGAAGCTACAGGAACATCAAGTTTAGTGGACTCAGGCAGTTGGTCACTAAACTTGAAAAGGTGAGTACTGATATCATCATCATCTTCATACCACCACCAGGTGGAAGACTTGCTGCAGAAGATGATTTATCCACATGATCTGCAACAGCTGGAGGTTGATAAGGAACATATTGCAGTATGTCCAGATCAAACAACTCCACAGGGTTTTGTGGAATTTTATCCTTAGGAGATTCATTGAATTTCACATGCAAGGTTTCTTCAACTAACTTTGTTCTGCAGTTGAAGACTCTGTAAGCCTTGCATGTGGATGAATACCTACAAAATACCCTGCATCCACCTTAGGATCAAATTTGTGGAGTTGATCCTTTGTGTTGAGAATGAAACAAGGACACCCAAGGCTTTGAAGAATGAAATAGAGGAGCCAAATGATGTAGAAGTTCATATGGAGTCTTCATCAACCTCTGATTTACTAATACTCTATTCTGCACATAGCAAGCTGTGTTAACAGCTTCAGCCCAAAAGGTCAATGGCAAACCAGAGTCAGCCAACATAGACCTTGCAGCTTCAATTAGGGTCCTGTTCTTTCTCTCCACTACTCCATTTTGTTCTGGAGTCCTTGGGATGCTAAACTGCCTCTTGATTCCTTTTGATAGATAAAAATCATCAAGTGTATGGTTTCTGAATTCAGTTCCATTATCACTCCTTATACACTTGACTGATAGGGAATACTGCTTCTCAACATACAACACAAAGTTTATAATCGTCTGAGCAACCTCATCCTTTGAATGCAAGAAGAAAGTCCATACAAATCTGGAGTAATCATCCACAATTACCAGACAGTATTTCTTCTTTGCCATGCTCATCACTCTCACAGGACCAAATAGATCCATGTGCAGTAACTGCAAGCAGGCAGTGGACTTAGGTTCTTCAATAGGAGGGAATGAGACTTTGTGTTGTTTTCCTTTCAAACAAGCAGTGCAGGTTTCATCACAGTGGAACTCCTTTATTGGTAGACCTCTCACTAAACTATTGTGGATCAGTTGATTCATGTTTTTGAGATTAACATGACCCAGCCTTCTATGCCACAGTTTAGATTCCTGAGGAGAGGCTTTGGAGAACAGGCAAGGATGACCCTTCAAATCAATCTTCTTTGACAAATCCAAGGCATACACTCTTCCAATCCTGTTGGCCTTCAGAAGAGTATGTTCATCCAATACCTTGTCAATCAGCCTCAGAACTTGGGAAGACAGAATCCTGCAGTTCTGGCTTGTGAAAAGTGCAACATGCCCTTTATCACACATCTGACTGACACTCCAGATTATACTTGAGATTCTCCACATGGTTAACATCATCAACCTGATTTGTCCATTAGACACATATCCTTTCCTGATGATGTAACCCTTGGCATCATTTCCAAATGAAACAAATCCCTTCTTTCCTTGAGAGTAGTCATTAAGAAGAGAACTGCTCCCAGTCATATGCATAGATCCTCCACTGTCTACATACCAGATGCTCCTTTGGCATGCTGAAGAACCCTGCATTCATCATAAAGAACTAGTTAGGTTTTGAGACCCAACCTTTTTGTTTTGGGTCTGTTTTCATCAACAGATTTAACCATAACTTGTTTCTTATGATTAACAGCTGATGAAGAAGAGATGGTGCTGAATGGATTCCTTGGATTTGGGCTTGGAATGCTTTTTCAGTGGTTTGATCACAGGTGCATCTAGTTGGTTAACTCTCCCCAACAAATGTTGAACCATCATAACAAGTTGTGTCTGATTTGTAGCTAAAGCTTTCAGCTCTTGTGACACATCAGTACTTGTTTTTGATGAGTTCTTGTGACCCACCATTTCCTCCTTGAAATTCACAGACTTAGTCTGATTTTTATCATGAGGACACTATCAGCTGTTTTATAAACCCTATCCTTCTTTTTGGATTTGGGTGAAGGCTTGGGTTTATCATTTGGGATGACTGTGGTACAAACTTGGTCTCAACTCATTTTTCATTTCATCCATCTGGATTTTAATGAGCTTATCTCTGTTGAGTTTGGAACCCTTTTTGTACCAACATTCATCAGAAAGATGATTGAATTTACCACATATTTCACATGGCTTATTCTTCATCTTGGATTGATCAACTGCTGATGTGGAAACTACTGAAGGTGTGCTCTTCAGTACTTTCCTCCTTTCAGTACTTTGTTTAGTACTGAAGGATCTGTAACAACTGAAGACTTGTTCTTCAGCTGTTCTCTATCAGTAGTTGTTAATCCTTTTATTTCAGCTGATTTGAAATGCTTTTCAGATGTTGTGACTTGCCCTTCAGTACTTGAGGTACTTTGAGGGACAACATCTGAAGTACTCAGCTTCATGTGCTTATCAGTAGTTAACCCATCAGCCAATTGATTTGCTGAGGTATCAACACTGATTTCATCTTGTGATTTTGGGTGATCACTTGAGGATGATGCACATGATGATGTGGTTTGGAAATTACTTTCACCTTCAATTTTACTATTGGTTTTGGAGTAAAATCTGTAGGTGGTGCAATGTGGTTGTAACCTATTCCAAACTTCACATTCGAAGCAGATTGCTTGCTGAGCAGCATTTCAAATCCCTTGCAGGATGATACCCAGCGGTCACACTCAACTTGGGTAACTGCAAGTTTTTCTTTGAGATCTCTATGGTTCTCAAGAATGACCTCTAGCTTAGCCTTTTCATCATTTAATTTGCATTTAAGCTTATAAATCTCATCATCTTTATCCTTAAGGACAGACTCATATTCAGCTTTTCTTTTGGAAAGGGTTTGCTCAAGCTCTAGATTTTGATTTATTAAAGCTACATTTGCCTCTCTAATAGAGATAAATGCAGCTATGCAAGATTCAGAACATAGCTTGGCCTTAGCCTCAGAGGATACCTGGGTTACCTGTGATGAAGATGCATTGGAGCATGAACTATCAGTAGATTCCAGGGCCATGAGAGCTAGATTCCCAAAAGGATGTTCACCACCATGTTGACCATCACCAGCAAATAATTGCTCATTACCAGAGAGATCATCTGGTAAACTGCTCCAGTCAACAATACCAGGGGTGAAGAAGCTGTGATGAGGTTGTGATTGAGATGATTGAGATGGTAGAGGCTCAGGTAGGGCTTGAGGTTGTTGTGCAATAGGAACTTGAACCGATTTGGCTGTGGCATGTAATAGCAGGGATATGGATATGACATTGGACCCTGAGGGACAAAATATGCAGGAGATATAGGTTGTGAATGATGACCAGAACTAGCAGGATGTTGCCCTCTGTTTTGTGGACTATTGCTTGGAAAAGTCACAAAGGGTGCAGAGGAGTTAGATCCAGATGATCTACACTCTCTTGCAAAGTGTCCAAGCCTGTGGCATTTGTGACACCTCAACTTACTCTTGTCAAAACCAACTTTGGTTTTGCCAGAGAGTCCTGGAAATTTCCTACCAGTTCTCTTGTAGAACTTTTGAGATCTGATATTAATCAAGGCCATTTGGCTCAGAATATCCATCTCTTCTAAGTCATCATCAGCAATACCCTTTAAATCATCCATAATGAAACACAAATTGTCACTATTACAGCCTGACTGACTGTCAACACTAACAAATGCATGATCTGAACCGTTTGAGAGAAATCTATATGCTCATCATAATTGCTTTCTGATGCAGCATATTCTGACTCATGACCAACCAAGGCAGTGTTCCCTGGTACAAAGTCATCAGTGAGCTTTCCTGATGATGCCAGTTTCCTTTTCTGCTCTATCTCTCTTTCAAATGTAAGCAGTTTCCCATGGAGTTGGAGAGATAGACTATCCAGATTTGCACTGGAGCGTAGGACAATGGTATATGTGTCCCATCTCTCAGGCAGTGATCTGAGGAATCTGTTGTTCATCTGACTATTAGTGTATTCATGTTTGACCATTTTCAGCTCAGAGATCAAACAAAAAACGCTCAAACTGTTGAGTCAGTGACTCACCCTTCCTATGAGAGAATGTCTCATATTGTTGGGCAAGGATTTCTCTGTTGTTTGCTAAGACCTCATCTGTTCCACCAAATTGTCCTTCAATGCATTCCAGAGGTCATGAGCAGTTTCATGATGCATAAGCCCAGAATAGATTTCATTCGGCAGTGCCATGGCCAGAATTCCATGCGCTTTAGCATCAATCTCAACAGTTTTCGATCCTCATCTGAGTATTGTTCCTTCTTCTTCGGAACCATTTGGTTGGTTTCCGGATTGTTCACCATAGGCTTGTGTGGACCATGTACCACAGATGTCCAACAACCTGAACTGTTAACAGACAGGTGATGAAGCATTCTTCGTTGCCATATGTTATACTCAGTCCTAACCAGCATCGGAGGCTTGGTTGAGGAACCGGTATTGTGAGGGTCATTAGAAGGAGTAGTCATTCTCAGATTCAACCAAATTCAATTAAGTTTTACTGATTTAGTGCAAAACACAACAAACTCAATATGAACCAAGAGAAAACTCAAAGCAGATAACGAAAGCAGCAGAAATTCAATGATCTATAACCAATTCTTGCAAATATGCTAATTCAATCAAACTTAGATATCGAATAGCAGTTTCAATGATCAATTGTTAGATCGATCAATGATTAACCTTGCTCTGATACCATTTGTTAGGATCAGTGATCTAAGTTTGATTAATTAGAGTATTGCAGCGGAATTCGAACAATGAATTTAACAATTCACAAGAACACAATTGATATTCAATGTAATAGTAAATGGTTATAGAAAAGAGAATTCTGCAAAAGAGATATTTCATTCATATGCTTTCGTGGTGGCTCAATGTCACACTTACAATTAGGTCAACATTCCTTATATAGGATATGTGACGTCTGCTGATGTCACTTGATAGTGACATCTAACAGAATTATTCAAACTACTGAAATGTTCTCAACAACTGATTACATCTCAGAGAATGCCAAGTACAAGAACATAAAACTACTGAAACTAAACTACTGAACTAAATTACAAGTACTGAAAGGAAACCATCACAACTACTGAAGTTGATAACTTCAGCTATTTTGACAACTTTGATCACTTTGGTCTTCAGACTTTGTTCTTCTTTGTTTACTTTCAGACTTTGTCTTCAGCTGGTAGATTCAGACTTTGTCTTCAGTACTTTTTTTCAGACTTTGTCTTCAGTAGTAGCTCTTTCTTGTCTTCAGACTTTGTCTTCAGACTTTGTGATCAGCTGAGTCTTCAGTTGTTGTGATCTTCTTCAGCAGTTGTAATGTCTGTGGGACTTAGAGATTTTTCTGATCAGGCTCATTGGTTCTTTTGGTCCAACATGATGTGATGGTTTAGTGGATGAATTGACAGTGGCGTAAAGGTTAGAATCAATTAAATAATCTGACATCATAACAAAATCTTTGTTTTTTACAGTGTGGGGCCCAAGAGATTTACGTTACACGGTAGAATCACTCTTCCGAGTGGAAAACATTTCCTAAGTTAACTTGTCTTCCGAAGGAAATTCCTACTTCTAAAGCCAAAACATTGCTTTTGAAGGTTAGAGTTGCTTTCGAATGGAGAATCAGTAAGTCTTGGAAGTAGATCTGATATGAAATCAATCGCTTCTTCCGAGGCCAAAAATTCTTCCGAGAAGAAAGTTATCCTTTGAGAAATCTTGCTTCAGAAGATATGAGAATGTCTTCCGAGGGTTAATTTCTCTTCGGAAGGAATTTACACTTAGAAACGTTTAGAGAGAACTTCTTGTAACAGGGCTTAATTGTATTGACACAAGACTTACATATAAAAAAGGTGTTCAAAAGAGATTAAATTAATCAATGTTTATCATCCCAATAGCTATTATGAGATACTTAAATCTTTGTTCATCAAATGCTTTGGTGAACAGATCAGCATATTGTTCATGTGAATCAACTTTGATTAACTTAATTAGATTTTTCTCATGAATATCTCTAATGAAATGATACCTAATATCAATATGCTTTGTCTTGGAGTGCTTCATCGGATTTTTAGTAATTGAGATAGCACTGTTGTTGTCAATATGGATAGGAGTACTCATAAAGTTGAATTATAGTCTAACATCTGATTTTGAATCCATAGCAGTTGAGCATAGCAGCTAGCAGCAGCAATGTATTCAGCTTCAGTAGTTGATGTGGAGACACAGGATTGTTTCTTGCATTGCCATGAGATGATCCTTCCACCAAGAAATTGACATCCTCCTGATGTTGATTTCTTGTCAACATTGCAGCCTCCATAGTCACTGTCAGAGTATCCATAGAGATTGAAATCTTTGTTTTTAGGATACTAGATACCTAGTTTAGGTGCTCCTTTGAGGTATCTGAGGATTCTCTTAACAGAAGCTAGGTGAGACACCTTTGGAGTGCCCTATACTGATGTTGATCAGTATCCTCCCCCTCAAGGTTAGGACAAAGATTATGGTTTCTGGGTATGGGTGTCTTGGCAGGCTTGCAATCTTTCATTTCAAATCTTTCTAAGATGTCAGAGACATACTTAGATAGATTAATGAAAAACCCTTCCTTCATTTGCTTTACCTGAATTCCAAGGAAAAAGTCCATTTTTCCCATGGAACTCATATCAAACTTTTTCTTCATAATGCTCTCAAAGTCCTTACACATTTGGTCATTTGAGGAACCAAATATGATGTCATCAACATAGACTTGAATGAGCAAGATGTCCTTTCCAGACTTTCTGATGAAGAGAGTCTTATCAATGGTACCTCTAGTGTAGCCATTCTTCAGAAGAAACTGAGACAAAGTCTCATACCAAGCCTAGGTGCTTGGTGCAGCCCATACAGAGCTTTATCCAACTTAGACACATAGTTGGGGTGTTGTGGTCTTCAAATCCTAGAGGTTGGCATACATAGACTTCCCTATCTATATCCCCATAAAGAAATGCACACTTGACATCAAGTTGATAGACAGTAAAGGCCTTGGATGCAGCATAAGCAAGGAAGATCCTAACTGCCTCAAGTCTTGCAACTGGTGCAAAGTCACCAGTATAATCGATTCCTTTCTCTTGAGTGTATCCTTGAACTACAAGTCTTGCTTTATTCTTGATGATCAAGCCTCTATCATCTCTCTTGTTTCTAAAAACCCATTTGGTGCCTATAGGTACTTGACCAGATGGTAGCAGACATAGGTTCCATACCTTCTGTCTCTTGAATTAAAGCAACACCTCTTGCATCGATTCAATCCAGCTACTATCTTTCAAGGCATCTTCTACCTTCTTAGGTTCCATCTGAGATAGAAAGCATGAGTACAAGCAGACGTTCCCTTGATGAGTCTGTCCTCTTGTTCTCACACCTTCAGTGACATCCCCTATGATGTTCTCAGTTGGATCCTAAGACGAGGAATCACTTCCAGTTGCAGAGATAAGTCTAAGTTCGACATATTCTGCTCAGGAACTGGAAGACTCTGTCCAGCTGCTATTTCAAAGTCATTCAATGAGGACTGATTGAATGAATGAGAAACGTCATCAATGGTTGGTTGTGAAGTAGTATTAACAGTTGCCTGTTCCTTTAAAATACTACTTCCCTCTGCCTGGTGCTGTGGTGGATCACCTGATGAGTTTTGAGGCTCAATAAGTGATTCACTTGTTGAAGCTTCACTGTTTCTTATTATAGTTAAACTATCAGTTCTGTGAATATTGGAAGCTTGATGTATTGTGGCACTTGGAGAATTTGGACTAGGTCTGGGAAGCTCAAACAGTTGATCATTAGCAGTAGCTTCAGCATCATTTTGAGCACCTGTTCCAACTGAAACATTCTTACAAGATGGTTTAGAATAGTTTGGAAACAATTCTAAATCAAAAATATGATTAGGGCCATTCCCCCTAACACAAGGAGTGTGCTCATTAACAACTATATTGGATGACTCCTTAAATTGTTGATTCTTAATGTTGTATACTCTGTAAGCTTTAGAGCTAGAAGAGTATCCAACAAAGATAGCATCATCCAACTTTTCAGCAAATTTTGCTAAACTGTCCTTTGTGTTAAGTATGGTACACCTGCTTCCAAAGGACCTTAGAAAGCCAATGAACTGTGGCCTCTTGTTCCATAGCTCATAACAGGTCTTTCCATGTGGCTTAACCACAAGAACTCTATTCTGCACATAGCATGTAGTGTTGACTGCCTCTGCCCAGAATGTTAGAGGTAGCTTTGAATCAGCTAACATAGTTCGAGCAGCCTCAATAAGTGTCCTATTCCTCCTCTAAGCAACACCATTTTGTTAAGGAGTTCAGGGAGCACTATATTGTCTGGCAATCCCTTTTGAGTTATAGAATGAGTCAAGAACAAAGTTCTTAAACTCAGTCCCTTGATCACTTCTAATGATTTAACCTTGTGATCAATTTGATTTTCTATTTTAAAAAAAATATTTTAATGTTTCAGCAGTTTCATCTTTAGTTCTTAAAAAGAATACCCATGTGAATCTTGTAAAATCATCAACTATCACAAGGCAGTATGATTTCCTTCCAACGCTCATTATACTTGTGGGACCAAAAAGATCCATGTGCAATAAGTGTAATGGAGTAGTGATAGAGTTAACACATTTGGATTTATGAGATGTCCTGTGTTGTTTCCCTTTCAGGCATGCAACACAGTTATCTTTGCAGAAAAACTCCTTTTTAGGCAAACCATGTACCAAGTTATTTTTAGCCAATTTATTCATTGTCTTAAAATTTACATGACACATACGTTTATGCCATAGTGTTGACTCATCACTATCAGCTTTGGACAGAAAGCATGATACTTCACCCATTGGGGAAGCATTGTTCATATCTAGCTTGTACAAATCCCCTTTCCTGGGAGATCTAAGAAGCACCAATTCCGGAGGAATTGTCATCCCTAGTTTGAGGATAATGCACTCATGTTCTGTGAAAAGCATCTAGTGCTTTTGATCACAGTATTGAGAAACACTTAACAGATTGTGTTCAAACTGCTTGACAAAGTGGACTTTGTCAACTTTTAACTTACCGTTGGATATACTCGCTCTGCCAGAAATATATCCTCCGGCCTCACCTCCAAATTGGACAAGACCTCCATCATAGTTCTGAAACTATTGAAGGAGAGATCTGTTCCCTGTCATGTGCCTAGAGCATCCACTATCTACAATCCATACATTGTTTTTCTTGTCAAATGGATGTCCCTGCACATAAGATGAGATTGTTAGTTTTGTTTGGAAGCCCAAGCCTTGCTTGATCTTCCAGTCCACTTGTTGGATAATGACATAATTGAACCAAAAGTTATGCAGGGGGGTTCAATAGAGGTCTTTGAAGAAGAGGTTCGGGCTGCAACATCTTCCTTGATCTTCTAGTCCACCCATTGGCTGACCTTGGAGGATGAGCTTGTTGAAGCTTTTGCAGCATGGCCTTCTTCCAAAGCTTCATTCTTCTTGGAAGAAGCCTTCACCACCTTTTCTTCTGAAGCAGTCTCCTTCTTGGATGCTTTCAAGGGAGCTTTCTTGTTCTTCCGAACCTTAGTAGCTCTTGCTTCCAAAGCCATTTTCCCTTCGGAAGAAGGAGTTTCTTCCGAAAGCAACCTGGCTTCCGAGACTAGCCTTCCCTTTTTCATTACTTGAACCGTTTGAAAAGGTCCAAATGTGAAACCTTCCTTGACTACTTCTTTCCTAACATTATTTGCATAATGTGTGCTTGTAGGATTGTAGTAACAATCTTTTGCCATGTGATTTTGCAGGCCACACATGATGCATGCAATGTTAGTCTTTTGGGAAAGTGAGGGTTGCTGTTTCTTGGGCTTCTTTTCTTCATCAGCAACTTTTCCTTTCAACTTCTGATCCTTTGGTAGGACAAGAATGCTGGTATTACATTCATTTCCTGAATCAGAAGTACCTACCACTTGGAATCCAGCTGAGATAAAGACACCCTTTTGCTTGGGGTCAATCTTCAGTTTGGACTCAGCCACCTTCTTGGCAGTTCTTCTAGCAGCTTTAGCTCTACTTCTTCTTGCTTTAGTGGTTAGGATTTGATCTTCACAGGAGGAGATGGGTACATCTACCTGTTCCTTCCCTATGGTGGCCACTATTGACGCCTCATCCTTCAACTCTAGAAAGGAAGGG